>JAHWFP010068196.1:0-17643 GCA_023313725.1 Lithobius niger | reverse complement strand
GCTTCTCTGAGTTGCTCTGTTCCCTTATATACGTAAGGACCCCCACTCGGCTCTCTGGCAATGCCATCGGGCTCAAACGCTGCAACAATACCATCAACATCCCCAGCAGCAAGAGCCTTCTGGTAATCAGCGACTGCACCTTCCAGGACAACTTCCGCATCCGGCAACAATGGCAGGCGAATTCCGTGAGTTCCGGTCTGTGGCCATGTAGAATGATACACACGAAGGGTCGTAACCTTGTCTCCATTCATTTCTGCAACGACGGCAACCGGGCACGGCCACTGCCCTCTGTTTAGATCAACGTGAAACACCCACTCGCACACCACCCGCGTGGGCGTAACGATAGTGGCGATGCACTCGATACGTGCTTTTCGGACTTTCAACTTACTCTTGATATCGTTCACATAAACCCCAAGCTCCCTTATGCCACGAATACTGCCTCCGCACGGATCTTCGATAAGTGGTTCTGAAGCGAACAGCGATGCTAATGCATCCACGTCTCCATCTTGGAGCAGGTCCCAAAACGTAACTAGCTTGTCCGCCATTTTATCTGATGTTTGTTTACACTCCCACAGGCGTCTGGCTTCTCCTCCGCCAGAGCAGCAGATAATGCTATCTACAAGGAATGACGCGAAGAGGCGACCTTGGACTAGACCCAGTCAGCATCACATGTCCCTTACAATGAAGTCATGCTGATTGCCGTATCTAAACACAGTCCAAAATCGGGAGCAAAATTATCTTGGCGTACGCGCAGTGTGTAGTGTGTACTAAACAAAACAAGTTCATTAAAAAAATACCCTTCAGCCTATTTTACTGCTGTAAGGAAACAAACTAAAAGCAGTCGAGTGCATGCCGAGAAGAATAAATAGAACATTTCTCTTAAAGGTCGCCAGTGTCGTTTCCTGCTTGCAAAGAAGTGATTAGGCAACCATTTATGCTGAATTATATCACGGTAGCGTGCACAGACCCGCCAAGACGGCAGGGGGAACTTTTAGTAAAAGGGCAGAGTAAGTTTTAGTGGACATTTTTTCTGGGGATTTTTTTTTTTTTTTGTTCTCTCTTTTACCCTTTCGTAGCCTTAGGTCCTTTGTCAGGCATCGCCACCCCAGCAAATGTTCGCACAAAAAGGCCATTATTTTTTTTCAGAAAGGGCATTTTCAGAAAACGGCAGGCTGAGGCAATGCTTTCCCCCCCCCCCCTGCCCTCTCCAGTACACCAAGCTCAACCAAGCTGCGTGAAGAAACCCTGCTGGTCCGGGTAGGGGAAGAGACAAGAGGCTTCTTCAGTAACTATGGGATCTATTTTGGCCTATTTTAGATATACTCTAGGCCTCTACCACTATCGGAGGTGAACCCCGTTCGAAATCTTGGGTCTACCCCTACCTTCAAGGGATCCCTGAAGCTAGTGTTCAATGGTAATCGGCTGGTAATCCCCTAGCCACAACTGAGAACGTGTTTTATCCGATTACAAATGTTACAATTGGACGGATCCAGGTAATGGTATCCGGATAACACAGGTTCCCAGTTATGGCCTGCAGGTAGAATAAAAAATTCGTATGGATAAGAACTACTTGACTGTTAACATTTCCAACTCCAACCCGGGTCGGATTTAGCTCGGTGCGCATGGTGCGGCGACCCGCCTTCTTCCTGTCTAAAAAAGTTTTTTTTTTTTACGAGATTTGAATTTTATTAGAAATTTAAAAAGTAAGGGGGAAAAATTCAGTGTTGATGTACGACTGTTTTCCATTATTAAAAAGAGTGGGAGAGGTAAGTTCTTTTTAACATTAGGGCACAAAACAGATCATAGTTTGAAACCTCCTCGAGCGAACAGAGATGACCTGGAGCGCAGCGAGACGCGGCCGAATGAGCCGAAAAAATAACCTAAAAGGACAACGTATTTTGCAACATAACACATACAGATCTTAAAATCGGTTTTTGTATTAATTGACTTGATGCATGAAAAAATCAAAACAATAGCGTTGGTTTTAAAAGGGTGTTAAACATTCGTGTTTCTGAGGCACGGAGGTGCGTGGATTGAGCAAGCAAAGCGAGCGATTTCCACGTAAACTAAACCTTTTTAATGTGTGTTTTGCTTTGCTCTCTCAATCTTTCATCTCTCACCTTCGTAGGGGATTACTTCTAGAGGAAAAGACGTCCAAACAAACAAATCTTATATTTTGAATGATGTAGGTGAAATGCAGACCTGCTAAGGAATGTGATGAACGAACTGCGAGCAACAATTGCATTAGTTTGCGTCGAAATAAGCAGCACATCGATTTTGTGATGCTCTTGGAATCAAAGAAATTACATGAAGCATGGATCGACGCCAATGGAGTGAGCGAAGCGAATTAACGATATGGCTAGTGTACATTATTAGGGACGTATGATGTGCGTGTGTTTGTACGTCTACTCCTCTGGAACCAAAGTACCTACAAAGATGGGAGTAGGACCGAACGAAAGATAATTAAATTGCGCACAGTATAGGCCTATTTTCATCGCTGTAACTTGATATTATGACCCTCAAATATGCGAAAAACTCTGAAAAAATAACGTCAAAGTTTTTTTAAAACCCTCATTTGGTTTGTTCATGACGTCATAGTTTGTTCATGAAAACCTCCTCGAGCGAAGAGAGATGATCGACAAAAGGCTACACGGGAAAAAAATTATTCGTTTTTTGAAGCACTGAGATGCGTGGATTGAACGAGCAAAGCGAGGGATTTCCACGTAAACTAAACCTTTTCAATGTGTATTTCGCTTTGCTCTACCAATCTTTCATCTCTCACCTTCGTAGGGGATTACTTCTGGAGGAGAAGACGTACAAACGTGCAAACAAACAAATCGTATGTTAGGAATGATGTAGGTGAAATGTAGACATGCTGAGGAATGTGACGAACGAACTGTGAGCAACATTTGCAATTAGTTTGCGTCGAAATAATCAGTACAATATTCAGTACAAAAATTACATGAATCATGGATCGTCTTGAAGCTATTAGTTACACACTGATATGATCAGGAGAAGGATGCACGTAAAAAATAACCTAAACGGACGACGTATTTTGCAGCGTAACACATATAGATATTAAAATTGGTTTTGTATCAACTGACTTGATGCATGGAAAACTAGTTTTAAAGGGGTGCCAAACATTCGTGTTTCTGAAGCACAGTGGTGCGTGGATTGAGCAAGCAAAGCGAGCAATTTCCACGTAAAGTAAACTTTTTTAATGTGTGTCTCGGTTTGCTCTCTCTCAATCTTTCATCTCTCACCTTCATAGGGAATTACTTCTGGAGAAGACGTACAAATGTGCAAACAAACAAATCGTATGTTTTGAATGATATAAACGAAATACAGGCGCGCTTAGGAATGTGATGGACGAACTGTGAGCAATAATTACAATTGGTTTGCGTCGAAATAATCAGCACATGATTTTGTGATGTTCTTGGAATCAAAAAATTTACTGGAAGCATGGATCGACGCGTACGTAGCTCTCGGATGGCCAAACTGTTGGAATGATCCATGGTTATCATTTGTTTATGCAGTAAAGCCTTACGAAAAACGCGTACTGCACTTTGACCAGTTGCTTGATCGTTTTTAGACGTGGAATATCTGTAAGCATCACAAGAGTTGCAGCATGAAAGCTTCTCGAGAGTAGCGAGACGACGCGGAACGAGCGAGCGAAGCGGGCGACTCCGCTAGTTTTAAAATAAACGACGTCGGATGTTCGCCTTATCATAAAACGTTTGAACGCTCAGGGTGCCACTGTTCTTGATAGATTACCTTCCATTGTGTTTGTCAAACTATCAGTAAACGTGTCGGAACCATTAATTATATTAGAAAATGTTTACTTTAACATGGGACACTGAAATTAAACTTTACAGTTCGTTTTACTGATGAAGGCCTGTTTCCTGATGACAGGCGCTATGCAGTTTAACGTCGGTTTTTGAAAGCGTGTCGCTGGAATGTTTTGTGTCGTCACAATTTTATTTGTAACCACCATTCACGTGCTTCTATCCCTTCCCATCCCCCCCCCCCCCTCTCCCGTCACACCAATCCTTAATCCCAGGTGCAGTACATTATGGCTGTCAATTACACTTTTTGCGGCTTTGAGTGAAATATGAATATCGTAATTTAAAAAAGATCAACAAATGTGCGGAAAAAAGTGGTGTAGAAAAACTAGCTCCCCTGATTTTTACCCCTAATTTTTTTTTTTGGGGGGGGGGGACACTTCAACGTACTGCCCCGACCCCGAGACACAGCTTTAAACGCTCCTAAATCCATAAACAACGAGAATAATTCGCTGCTACAGTGTTTTACACAATTTTATAAAAAAAAATTTAAAAAGTGTATCGAACTATGTTCGTATTTTGTTGCAATTGTTTACCACTAGATGGCCCCACCGACTTTAATTTGAACCCAACTGGCAATCAAAGAATGCTGATGACTGATTTGTTTCAGCATTTAAGGGGAATGCCAATGATTTGTACTGTATATTAATTACGATTGACCTTCAGTGAACACCTATAAACACTCAGGAAAGAGTGGGATTCGTTGTGTACAGCATCTTCTGAAATTTAACTTCTTTTAAATAAGAAAAGTATAGCTTTGGTACATTTATTTTAATATAAAATAACAGCACGAAAACTAGATTTAAAAAAAAATTCTTAGTTTAACTTTGTTTTCAAAATCGTTCTTTTTTGGTTACGGGTGTTCAATGATCATAGTACACAAATGCAATCATTGGAATTGTACTAAACACTGTAACCAGAGACTGTTAAGGCGTTACTAGTTGCCGTAGAAATTCTTTCACCGTAAAATTTTGTCGTTGATACCGACAGAATGTCCAATTAAAGTGACCTTGCGTTTTAATCTGTTCGGGGGCTCGTGTGCGGGGAAGTGCAACGATCAAAGAACTGCTGCGACGGTCAGTTTATGCCTCGTTCCAAAATCAAAATTCAAAAGGTACTATTATGAGGAAATACGCCTCCTTTATTTTTCTAACGATGGTGTTAGTTATCAAACTGTTATGAACATACACTTTAAAATTATATAAAAAGCTAACATAAAAACACCTGAGCTATTTAAGTTTCTAGGGACACATATTAAACGTACGTACGTAAACACATATTACAAAGTCAAAAAAATATTATGGTTCACTCTTCAGAGGAAAGCCAATTACTGTTACATAAATACAGATGCAAGCCCGCTTTCGTTGCTTTTTGGACATAAATGCCTTTGGTTTCAACTCAAAGGGCGTGTGTTCATTTCCCTGCTTAGGCAGTCTATGGGGACACGTCCCGTTTCGCCAAATCCCGTTCATGAAATTTATTACATTATTCCTTGGTCAAACAGTTATAAACAAAATACAAACAGTACGTACCGACAAAAGAAAATAGTGAAAGTAATAAAGTAGCGAAATAAAGTAGGTCACGTCCCGTTTCGCAGAATAATTTTCCCAGATGACGTGCTTTGCTCACGCTGCCGTGCTCGCTTCGACTAAACATATAACATCAGAAAAAGCAAGTAATCACGCATTCCTTCCAATTGGGAATTCTCCAATGTTAAATATTTAAAGATATTTTGATTGAGCAAAACGGGGTTCTGAAACACTCGAATTCCCGTTTTGCTGAGAAATCTTAATCCGTTTTATTTTCTGCGAACAAGAAATCATTACATAGGACTAAGGTATTAAATTTCGTGTGCCTACAATTTTCTCAAATTAGATTTGACATAACGGGATTTGGTGAAACAGGACGTGACCAATCAGACTGCCTAAACAAAAGGCCTTTAGGCAAAAGCTGTTAATCTATACTTTCCTTTTGGCAAAACGGTATTTGGCGGAACGGCGCTTCACCGTCTGAGACGTAGTCCAAAAGGCAACGGAAATAGATTTGCATCTCCATTTATTTATTCTTCACAGAGGATCACAATGCACCGTAGGGAAGGTTCGGTTTCATTTTTTTGACGTCGGTTCCGGTTTCGGTTTTCACGCACACAAACCCGCGGTTTCGGTTTCGGTATCGGTTTTTGCCACCATCCACCCAAACCAGCTATTTCTAGTTTGTTTTCTTGTAGCATTAGTATTACTAGCTTCTTACTCGCTCCTGCTTTCACTTTCAGCAGCGTCATAGACCATGAGTCTAGCTGTGGCGCCATTTTCCTCTACTATTTTCTTTTTAATGACTGTCATTTATATGTACAAAATAATAATTATAAAAAAAAATTAGAAAAACAGATCAATTTTTGATTTTTCGAACACCGTACGAAAAACCGATACAAAATCCGAATCGGTTTCGGTTTTCACTAAAAACCGAAAATTCTGTTTCGGTTTCGGTTACCGACCCATCCCAACCATTCAGGAGTTGCTTTATAAATTTCGAACTCACATGGCACGTCCTTGTTTTAAAATCAAACTATAGCTGCGAAAACCATCAACTCCTACCTGTCATACTACCAAATAAAATCCAGTTTAACTCAGTTTACGTTTCACGAAGACTCGTGTCATCGGTACCAAACGAAACATCAGCGGGTTCAACGTCGTTATAAAGTCGAAGCTCTGCGATTCGTCCACTACGTCCCTGAACGTAAACCGCGACACCAGCTTGAGGTGGCATAACACGATCTCCCCACTTGTTTAAAATATATTCGATAGCACAGATTCGTCCATCGCTCGTAACGGTGCAGTAACGCAGTTGAATGCCACCTTTTCGCAGCGATCGTTCGAAAAATTCACGAAACTGAGATTTCTCCTTACGTTCGTAAGACTTCCCTTTCAAACCCTGGATTATTGCATCTTCCTCGAACGTATCGAGAATCCCCTCGATGTCCCCTGCTGCTAGCGATCGTTGGTAATCCGATATGGTACCTTTTAGAACGATGGTGTTGTCCTCTGGTAGCACTGGTAATCGGATGGCACAGTTTCCCAATTTTGGCCACGTACAGTAATAAACTCTTATGGATGAGAACTTCTTGTCACGAACATCTCCAACTGCCGCCACAGGTGGCGCCCAACGATCACGTGGTAAATCGGCGTTCATTTCCCATTCACAAACTATTCGACTAGGAGTTATGATTGTCTCTACGTGCTCCCAAACTGGAGGATCGCGGCCGTGGCATTTTCTCATCTCAGACGTGATGACTTGTACAAACTGACGGAGTTCGTCTTCACCATCAATGGTGCCAGCGAAAGGTTCCTCAATATGTGGGGAAGAAGAGAAGAGAGCTGCAATTCCTCCAACATCTCCGGTTTTCAATTTGATCCAAAACGATGCGAGCCCGCAGTCGTCAGCCATGAGTGTCGACCTAATGCCTTGGTCTTCGTACCTTCTAATGCGCTGGTCTTTCCACCCTTGAAGTCAGTTACTCTAAGTGGAGTGACTAACACACCCTTGGATGGGGTGGCTATCTTCATATCAACCAGTAGAAGGGAAACAAACTAATCTAATCGACTCTGGGGTGATGATAAATCCCAGCAAAAATAACCTGGTGTCCTTGAGTTTAAAGCAGGCAGAACACTCTTTATACTCGCCCCATGAATATCGCTAAAATAAAAAATAACGACACTCAAATTGCAGCCTCAATGTAATAAGGAAATTTTGCATAGCAATGTTGGTAAATATACCAGCTTAGTTTTAATATGCTATAACGTATTTAGGTTAGATTTTAGTTGTTTGCAGAAGCAGACAAGTGATTTTAACGTCGGATATTTTTCGTCGTCACCTGTTTTAAGAATAAAAAAACATTTCTAAGACATAACTAAGCTAGTAGTATTTTGGCATTATGACTGGAAGAATAAATTACAAAATGTACAATTTTGGCGTTTTTAAGTGAGATCGCCATAAAGACGATGTTCTTCTTGAGTTGAACAGTTCTGCCCTCTGGTTTTTGGCTTGGCGGTGTTGAGGTGTCCTCACCACGAATGTCTAATACAAGACCACGTTTACAGGGGGTAAACTGGATTACCAGTTCGAATCCGTACCATGCCACTCTGACGAAACGTAAGTGCCTAAAATTGGCTTGCTGTACGTTATTTCTTTACGTTATTTCTAGGGTACGTTATTACCGTAGGCATAATTTGTTGGGTTTGAGTTTTGCTGTTTTCTTTTGTTTCCTGTTGATTTTTTTTCGGGAAAAAGTCTCTTAGGATTTGGGCTTTGCTGCAGCTAGATAATACCTTCAATCTCAAATAAGAATGCAGACAATCCGTTCAGTAGAACGCACGCAAGGCTTGAAGGAAAAATTTCACAGCAAAGAAAGAACAGTATTTTTCATTATTGCATTTAAAGGGACATACCTCCCAGCGCCATATTTCTCGATCCACCACATCAAGTACGGCCCCAAAGGTCTATTTCCTTACCGTTAGTCTTCCCGTTGCTAAAAATCATTTTTTAAATGTGGCGTCTAGGAGATTTTCTGTTGATTGGATCTTTATTTACTAACGACCCGTCACTAAATGATGCATTGCGCGCGTACAATAATCATGACGTTTCATCTCTGTGTGTACATCTACTAATTTTCTAATAATTACCATGAGATCTAAAATCTAATAGACTAATGCGGTAAAAATTAAAATTAATTATATTCCAATAGATCGCCGAAGCATAATTATAAGACACCAGCCTAGAAAATTATAAAATGTGATTTTAAAATACGAGAATCATTCCGGTTTGTGACGACACAATCGTTGACTTGATTCTGTCTCGTGTACTATTCCCAAAGCCAACCGAGACAGCAGCTATGCGAGGAACGCAGCTACCACCCCAGCCGACCTTGGCACTGTAATTGCTCGGACGATGAACTGCGCGTAGCTGTAATTTGGCACGCGGAATGTTATAAGGCAGGCCGGGTGTCCCTTTAACACGTAAAAATCGACGTGCAACTTTACATAAGCGCGCTATTTCATAAAACTTTCCATAACAAAATTATTTAAAATAATTACATATTATAAAAAAATCTTACACACTATTTATCTTTCAAATAAAATACATCGGTAAACAAGTAAATGAGCAGCAGAAATTCGTGTTGTGTTCTCCACTGTGGCGTAAAAACCTAGTTACCAATAGTCAGTAGTTGCTAAGTTTCGTGGTTAACCTAAGTATTGCCGGTATTTTTTATATAAAAATATTTGAATATTAAGTAATCTCAGGGGTTCACAACGAGTCACCCCCAATTCCAAGTCAGCTCTAGTTCCTTCCGATTGTACAAGCATGTGTGTAACGGCTTATGTTCTACGAAAGTTGTGTGCCATAATTTGCCACGCACGCACTACTTTTTTGTTTGTTTAGTTTTGCAGTATTCGTCAGAAGTCGTCTGTTTTCCGTTCTTCACCAGTGTTGATGAAATAAAACGAGTAGCGTCTAAGGCCCGTATTCTGAACGCTGACTAAAACTCGTACTTGACTTGAAATGACGTCACACCTATTTAGTGCCATTCACCACCCGATTTCTTCCAAATGTATCCAAAAGAGGTTCTGGTGGTGAATGGCACTAAATAGGTGTGACGTCATTTCAAGTCAAGTACCAGTTTTAGTCAGCGTTCAGAATACAGGCCTTATTGGTCACTTTTTTTTGCGATGTCGTTAGGGTAGAGTAGCAGTAATGGTACTCACGCATAGTCACTCATCAGGTTCCTTACTTACGACGCTCAAAGGTAAAAATAAAACTAAAATAAACACATTTGACTAACAATATAGCAGTTGTTTCACGTGGATTAAACACAGCATACATTCTAGTACCCATAACCTTACAAGAAAAGCATGGCATGTTCCTTTCTTGTTCTGACCACGGGTCAGATAAACCTAACGGATAGGTCTTAATCTTGTTCTTAATCTTGTTAAAGGCTGGTTATCACCACCAGACATATTACGAATCTACCGTGGCGCCATCTAGCGTTAATCTTTACATCTTGTTCCCAGGTGCACGAAGACGTACCAAATTTTCACTCAGTAATTATAGTGTCCGTGGCCTAACCTGAGTTCTCCGCAGCACGAACACAGATAATCGATTGTACGTTTTCAGTAGCAGAGTGCCTTGTTGATATCCAAGATGGTTACAAAAACAATGGCGGCCATCGATTAAAGCCAACCCCTCCAGGAAGACGTAGCCGCTCAAAAAATACTTGCAGGACTCAAGATACACCGCTCACACAATAAGGAGGCACGTGGCTTGTTTGTTTCTTTAAAAGAAATGGTGTTGTGCCTTCCTTCGCTTGAGCAAGAGATTGCTAAATAGTCTACGACTATAGATAGTGCTAGATAGTGCTAGATTCTACAGAATTTCCTTCGATGACAACCTGCCTTTAAGGATTAAGGACCGGAAAGCCAAAGGCTCACAAGAAATAACTAAATACAAACGCAAACCTATTTACGTTGCCTTTTGGACTTGTACGTCACACTGCCTGAGCAGGGAATCGAACCCTGGACCTTTGAAATCAAAGGCCAAGGTCCTACCGCTGAGCCATACTGACACGGCCAGTATGGCTCAGTGGTAGGACCGTCGCCTTTGATTTCAAAGGTTCCTGGATTCGATTCCCCACACAGGCAGTCTGACATATAAGTCGAAAAGCAACGTAAATAGGTTTGTGTCTGTATTTAGCTGCCTTTAAGGACGTACTTTAGGATACCAATTTTTTTAGACTGGAATGCCCATGTTCTAGTTTCATACTGCTAGGGGTTCACAGTGCAATGCCAAGGAGGTAACACGATCGATACTGACATCAGCAATTGATTGTCCAATTAAAGTAGCAAAGGAACCCACCGACAAGGCTAAGAGACTCACAAATCATACAAAAGTAGAATACAGCATTTAATTTTCAGCACTAAGGTATGGTCACCCAGAAAACAAAGATGTACACACGACGAGAATGAAGCATAGTAAAAACTATGTGTAAAACTATGTACATATCATTTTTTGTCAATGCCTACAATAAAATGACATATACAATAAAAAGCTATTGGGAGGCCCACTTAAAGGAACCCTCTGGTCGTCGCCGTGTTGGAAGTCGGAACAGAGCACAATGCTTAAATGCTGTTCACTGGTAAGCTATCAAATAAATTTTCCAAATTTCATGACTGGGAAATTTTTCACAGTCGTCATGGCTCTCTCCCCAGTAGGAATATTTTAGGAATAGGAATTAGGAATATTTTTCAAGCGGGGCACACATTTTCATCAGCTTGCTATAGTAATTAACAGTAATTCGAAGTTTTATCAATTAATAAGTTACTCATCAAAAAATGTCTGTGCGAATAGGCTTACATCTAGGAAACTGCATGTGTTGTGTAAGGGATGGAATGGTGGGGGCGGGGGGAGGGAGATTTTATAAAGTAACAGTATTTGTGTAGATTCAGCTATTGAAAAAGAAGAAAATCCTACGAGCCTACGAGCTCGTTACTGTTATTTTTTAACGTCAGCATGAATACCGTTTTGGTTGGCGATTTTGTCTGAACTCTAAAATTTTGGAAGAGGGCACCCGGGGGGAGGGGGTGCACACCTGAAAT
This sequence comes from Lithobius niger, assembly GCA_023313725.1. Taxonomy (NCBI): domain Eukaryota; kingdom Metazoa; phylum Arthropoda; class Chilopoda; order Lithobiomorpha; family Lithobiidae; genus Lithobius; species Lithobius niger. Next base: position 6,155 of record JAHWFP010068196.1, on the reverse strand, counting down.
CGGGGGGAGGGGTAAGTGCGTCGTAGCGCCATAACTGGCTCTCTCCGAATTTACCGAAATAGTATAAGCTTACAAATTAAGAGTAGTTTTTCATTCGGCTCCCTGTCGTTAAATAGTGTGTGTTGTTATGCTTTGTGATGCTTCATTACAGCACAGTTATGCATAGGTTTTTGTTCTCTAGGTGACCAAGACACATACCTTACGGCTGAAAATTAGATGCTGTGTTCAACTTGTGTATGTTTTGTGAGTATATCTTAGCCTCGTCAGTGGGTTCCTTCCATACTTTACAACTACATTTGCTCACAATTTTTGACTGGATTATTGTGATTGGCAAGTATGGGGGTGGGGCATTGAAGTTCAGATTCCGTTCTACGAAGTTGTGTGCCATTTGCTATACAAAGTCTGCTGGTTCAATGTCGTTATACAGTCGAACGTGCGCGAGCCGTCCACTGTGTCCTCGAACGAAAACGGCGACTCCAGCCTGTGGTGGCATGACACGATCACCCCATTTGTTTAAGATGTATTCGATAGCACAGGTTTCACCATCACTAGTAACAGTGCAGTAAAGCAATGGAATTCCACCTCTAGTGAACACCCTTTTGAAAAAATCACGAATGTGCGATTTTCCTATACATGCATAGTACTCTCCTTTCAACCCCTGAATTGTTCCATCTTCCTCGAAGGCATCTACAATACCTTCAAGGTCAGCCGCAGCTAGTGATCGTTGGTAATCCTGAATCGCACCTTGCAGAACGATTGTGTAGTCTACTGGTAACATTGGTAATCGGATAGCACAAGTTCCCAGTTGTGGCCAGGTGGCATAATAAATTCGTATGGATGAGAATTTTTTGTCTTGAGCAACATCTCCAACTGCCGCCACCGGTGGCGCCCAACGGCCATGTGGTAAGTCAGCTCTCATTTCCCATTCGCAGACGATTCGACCAGGTGTACCAATTGTGGCTACATGTACCCAAACTGGTGGATTATTTTTGTGGTGCTTCATGATCTCGAACGTGACAACTTCTACAAACTGTCGGAGTTCTTCCACACCTTTGATGGTACCTTCGAAGGGCTCCTCAATGTGTGGTGACGAAGAGAAGAGGGCTGCAATTCCTCCAACATCTCCTATTTTCAGCTTGGTCCAAAACGAAGCGAGCCCATAGTCGTTAGCCATGGTTCATTGGATCTAATGAATCCTATAGATACTAGGTTTAGTCAATAGTCATATCACTCTGTAATAAGCAAACCAAATTAATCTTATCGAACGATTCTGTGGCGAAGATAAGCTTGTTTTTAAACTGTAGGGATGACCTTGTGATAAAATAAGCTGCGTCATTGTGTGCATGAGCGAAGCGAGAGAGGCCTTAATACTTCGACTGAATTTCGATTTTGTGTGTCTGTCTGTCTATTTGTTTGTTTGTTTTTCTGTTTGGGAAACGATAACTTTCGTAATTTTGCTCTGATTTGGTTTAAATTAACTGACAAGAAAGTTTCGGTGCATGAAAGAATCGAATTCGAAGAAGAAATTCCAAGGGGTCGGGGTCGAATTCAGGATAGAGCACTGGGCAGAAATTGTGCAAGCGGGGCAGCAAAACACCTCCCTGCGTAGCAGGTACGTTGAGTCCAATAAAACAAATGTAAAAAATGTGAAGTCAGACGTACCTGCAGATAAAACACTTACTTATATTTCGACACCTTTGAATTATATACTAGTGGGGTGCCTTCATCAGAGTGGGAAGATAATTTTTTTTTTAAATAAACAACTCATAGTCCGGTAGCCAAATGGCATATTTCAGGTCAAAAATTTTGTATTAAGTTTTTTTGACCACTGAATTTGATCAAGGACATGGTCAGCTTCACGAAACCGGTTCATGACATTCTGTCATCCTTGGGCATCTCGATATACCCCCAATCCCCAACAAAAAGGTTTTTCGGCTGTAACTCCTTAACCGTCAACAAATCAAAAGCATGCGAAACAAAAATGTTCAGCACACAATTCTGGACAAGACATGTGATACACATATTTTAGGTTAACTCCCCTTAATTTGCACGAGTGCTCCATTGTTCAATTGTTTGTTACAGTTTCAAAGTGCTCCGTCGAGCTTTCTAATAGCCCGAGATGTACATGCTTAGCATTTTTTGAAAGGTGGGGATCTATTCTTAAGAGACGTAGATGGCAGCCAAATGCTTCGTTCAATTTCTTTGGACCACACCTACAACGTATTTTAAGGTTTAAACCCAGAGTGTGGGCCTCAGTGAGCCACCCCCCTCCCCCCCCCAACCGGAACGGGGGGGGGACCGCAATAAGACCCAAACTCTGGCCTTCAAACCACAAAATACGTTGTAGGTGTGATCCAAAGAAATTGAACAAAGCATTTGGCTGCCATCTACGTTCCTTTATGACGTCTTTGGTGTGAGTAAGACATAAGGATGCAGATAAAATTCCTAATGTTTGACTGGTTGCCATTTTGGATGGGCTCATCCTATCGAAGTTATCGTTGCGGCACTTTACTCGCCTAATGAACACCTTTCAAGTAAGGTATTCTTTTACTCCCCCCCCCCCCCACAGGGGGTGCAGGCGTAATGCCGGTTGTACGAAAAGATAGATCCGTTAATCAAACTTACATTGCCAGAGTTTTACCATTTTCTTTCAACCCATTAAAAAGTTGTGAGGGTGTTCTGGGACTTTTGGGACACCCTTTATGCGTAGACGCGAGTATATCAAGTTCCTACTCATGGTGTAGCCTAATTTATTTTGTGTATTTATGGAGGGTATGTTACGAAAATTTGGACCGTATTGAAGCTTACGTTACGTTTAGGTTAAATTGAACGGAATAAAAGCGCCTAATGCTGCTGCCTTAAAAGAAAAGTCCTTGGCCCACTCTGTTTCCATATATGCTTTCTCTCCGTCGGCCCCCAAATTCGGTCCTGACGCTGTCATTGCCACGGACCTTCAACTGCTACCAGTAGACAATATTCAAACTTTCATCTCGTTATCAGTGTAGCTTCGCAAGCCAACGGAATGTATAAAACTGATAAGAAACATGATCCATTTTTTCGTTTCTATGCAGCAGACAGTCCAAAAAGATGGAATGGCATTATAAATAATTCAAACAAATAAATAATAAATAAAAAATTTCGTGCGATAAATAGTACACAGGTCAAGAAAGTACCCCAGGGAGTCACAGATATTTAACATTGAAACGAAGGACAGCAAGTAAGAAGCGGGAAAAGAAAATTACTTTCTTTTAATGATGGGCAATAAGAAGACTTCACCAAATTTGAGCCATTATATTCCCCCCGCCCCAACTCGCCTATCAATCCGCAATAAAAATAAAATAAAACGAGAAACAACGGGTGAAATGTGAAATGCACGTGCTGAGCAAATGATGAAAAGTTGCCCAATGACAACAATCTTTTAAAACTATTCACAGAAGACGCTGACATTGCACATCTCAGGAGCAATGGGTTGCAAACTTCGCGAACAACTCTTAACGGCAAAGAAATTTTGTTTACAGTTCACGCTCAGTATTATAGGATGGCTATTTTGTAATCCTCGTCCAGGTTACAGGACTTAATACGAAGAAGGGTAAATTAAATCGGTCTTCAGCCTTCGCAGTTCTATATAAAAGCGCATAGCCGCAGACCAAATCCTCCGTGTTAAAGCTTAGCGCATGCGTCGTACATGTCTTGGCTTGTGTGGTCGCACACACAATGAGCCCACACCCGGAGTTTCACGATTGCTTGCGTCATACATTTTAGGATTACAGAAATCTCGATGAATATAGTAGCGCGCAAAGCGCGCCCCCTCAGTCGGTGCTTCATACTTACCTGTTTAGGGTAAATCAAAAAGTACGGTCAACAAACACTATTGCAACGCCATTTTTCGCATGATCATGCCTGGACCTGCGAAAGGTGTTAACATGGAAGATTTGGTCTGCGGCTAAGCGCTTGTGTTCTATATCGAGTCAAATCCTAGCTTCTTGGTCAGCGGCGTAGCTACAGGGTGGCAAGGGTGGCAGCCTTCAGCCCCCAGCCTCAGGGGGACCCCGAAATTAGAAAAGGAAAAAATATTTAGATTTAAAAAAGGCTCTTTTGTAGTACACTAGCTATTTAATTTGTTGTAAACTGTACTTTAAAAATGAATTTTGAGTCTACCCATCCATCCATTCCCCTATCATTAAAAAAACATGCAAGCCCATAAAAAACGCATGAGCTGAAAATGTCTCTAAGTCCAATTTTTTTCCAATTTTTTTCTTAAAACAAAAACAAATACAAAGTACGTAAAAGTGGTCCCTATGTTTACTATAACAAAAATAGAAAAAAAAATAGAAAAAAGGTATATGAAATTAGACATTTTTCAGCTCGTGCGTTTTTTATGGGCCATCCTGTATATTAAGGAGGGGCCCCAAGGGCTAATCTGCCCCCGCCCCCCCCCCCCCCCCATGTAATGAATTTTTAAAATGCCTTTGGAAGCTTGAAAAAACAGATTTAAATTAATTTGTGGATCGTGCACGGTACTGTACGAAGGTGCTTGCTAACTAGCAAGAAACCAACAAAAGCCTACAAATGCACATAAAATTGTATTAGAAATTAAAAGCACCAAAGATAGCAAGCACAGTGTATTGAATTGAACACTGAATTGAATTTACACTGTCTACAAGTTTCTAATTTACACTGGGGTTCTACGAAGCATAGTTAAAAAGTTAGCATCACGATGACCTTGAAAATATGCGTCAAGGTCAGTGATCGATTCATGGTTAGTTGGCTCCCCGTTCGCCTACATACCATGCAAAGTTTCATTATCTTAACATTAACCATCTTTGATTGCCAAGGGTGTTCCGTCCTTTCTGCCCCACCATATTATGTAGATAATGATAATAATAAGTTTATTACAAGGGGATGCACGAAATTCCTAAAAAGTTGTATGTGCATATAGTAAGTACAAATTTTCAGTTTAGTTATAAGTTCAAATAATAACAGTAATAATTGTATTACTATTAAATAGTAATAATAATAATAATAAATTCATTGCTAATGCAGCAGGCAAAAGACGAATCTTCGTCTATCACTAACGCCTCGCTTTGTTTAATTAAAGCATCTGATAAATGAATAATAAATATATATATAATTTTCTCTAGAATAACCTAAAAGAACCTAAATATGTCCCTTTTAGATATCGCTAAGTAGTTGTTGTTTGTTGTTTGTTGTTGTTGTTGTTGTTGTTGTTGTTGTTGTTGCTGTTGTTGTTGTTGTTGTTTTTGTTTGTTGTTGTTGTTCTTTGCCCTTACTTGGAGATCGAACCAATGAACCGGATTTTCTACATAGGTAGGTAGGTAGTATGAGCAAGACCTAGGGCACTTTTAACGCTATTTTAATATGACTACCATATTCTTGTTGTTCTTCTTCTTCTTGGGGAAATTTTACTCTCACCTAGATATAGAACCAATGAACCGATTTTCAACTTTTGTAGCTTAAAAGGTAGGTATGAACAAGGCCTAGGACCTTTTGAATTCTATTTTAATGTGACTACAATATTCTAGTAGTTGTTTTTCGTCTTCTTGAGAAAATTTTGCATTTCACCTAGAGATTGAACAAATGAACCGATTTTCAATATTTTTAGCTAAAAATGTAGGTATTAACAAGAACCAGGGTCTTTTAAATGCTATTTTTACGTAACTACAATATTCTGGTTGTTGTTCTTCTTCTCGTTGGTGAAATTTTGCTGTCACCTAGTGATCGAACCAAAGAACCGATTTTCTTTTCTTTTTTTTAGCTTAATACACAGGTATTAACAAGGCCTAGGACCTTTTCAACGCTGTTTTAATGTGACTACAACATTTTTGTTGTTGATCTTCTTGTTGGGGAAATTTTGCTTTCACCTAGATATCGAACCAGTAAACCGATTTTCAACTTTTGTAGCTTAAAACGTAGGTATTAACAAGGACCAGGGCCTTTCGAACTCTATTTTCATGTAAGTGATTTATCTCAAAAGCATTCATCTCAATTATATCATCTGGCGTTATTTCACATCAAAATCCTATTTAGGCTACCTATAATATCTCCAAGAAAAAAAATACCATATTAGTGTTAAAAACACGCTAAAGTGTATAAAATACGGATGTAAGCCTTAAATAAACTTAATACTTTGAAGA
>JAHWFP010068195.1:33346-49367 GCA_023313725.1 Lithobius niger | reverse complement strand
CAAATCTAAAGTAAACTAAATTGCAACTAAGCTAAACTAAATAATAACTAACTACAAGCTAGTTTCGTTTAGGTTAATTTAATTTCAGGCTGAAAACTGAGTAGAAATTCCCACATAAAACTCGTGGCGCCCTCTATAAACCCATACGGAACTAATTGGAATGGATCAGAAGACGTGTGCAGCATGGGGTCTCAGTTATTATTATTAAACCGTGGTAGTAAGTGTTGCTCTTTTTCACACTAGGCTTCAGGTGGCGTATGGCTTAAAGATATTATTTTTGTAACTGCTTGACGCTGTGAAACGTGAAATTTTGTTGTATATGTATGATTCTTGTTTTTAGAGCTTGCTGGTTTTTAAATATTTACATTAATTTTATTAAACGTATTAAATGACCAAACGAAAAATGTTACGGTGGTGTTGGAATACCATACAAAGCTTAGGGAAAAAGAAAGATCACTTTACAAAATCGAAATCTAACTCCGGTGACGAAATAAATAACTCTCCACACTACAATGAGGCAGAAAATGTTTAATCAGGGTAGGAATTTTAATTAAACCGTTCTCCGTCACGATTGAATGCCATTAAAAACAAAATCGATCGAGTAAAGTGGAGAGAATTGAAAATGCGGAAATTTGAAAATGGTTGGACGTGGCACTACAAAGCAAACTCTGTAGTCATCAAGCACCTACAGCATAATAATTATGAATGAACAGAACATTCTGTTCTGAATGGCTGAATGGGTTTTCTTTGCTACTTAACACAATGCATTGCACTATTGTTATGCAACAGATTTCGAATAACATTTTGCAACAAATAACAATATTAGAAAACAAAAACGAACTCGTTTCATGCTTAAGGTGTAAGATGCTAAGGAAGTAGATGATTAGTTTCAAGTCAAGGCTCAATTCTAATATTTACTTCTCACTGTATAGCGAGGGGACTATACATCTGTAGCGTTACATATTACGCATCGGCCAGAATTTAACCTTCTGTCCGACCCTGTAGGCTCGAGAGGTCCAACCGTTCAATCAGGTCTCCTTCGACAATAACTCGATCCTGTGTTCAACCTCGTGTTCTATACGCGAGGAGAACAATAGGCTCTAGCCTGAGGCTACGACAGAACAGGTGCAGACCGGTTCCAACTGGGTGTGCAGTGGACCCGTTCTGCTACCTAGTGGCTGGCACCTGTCCAATTCCTGAGTGTGCAGTAATTGGAAGGTTGGCAGGCCGCCATGATTGAGGCAAAGTGCACCACGAGGTGTGTGCTTCGTGCGTTGTGTGCTGCCGTCACGAGTAAGCCGTTACAAAGATAAGGGTTAACTGATCCGAAGTCAAAACAGCAAAGTTGCACAAATAAACTTTCCTGTAAGGTTTCAGATACCGCAGTGTTGATGTACTATTTAGTCCACGTGAAATCTTACTGCTGTAGTCAAATGTTTTTACTTTTGCACACGATAGCTCGGCTTACGATTGGAGCATTCTACTTGGCTAAACGACATCGCTGGAAAATGTTTAAATACTATAATCGCCTGCTCAGCATAGCTCTACAGGTAACTCGGAGTTCTTGCGAGTCCTCGAAAACCTGGATATGTCCTGGAAAGTAATAATGAAATTGCATACCTGGAAAAGTACTTGAAAATCTTGAAAACTTGAACAATAAACACAGTGAACAAAAACTTGTACAAACAATATAAATTTTGTAGACAACCCTCAGCACACTTGTATAAATATACTAGAGTACATCAACTATGTGGCTGATATACGAGAGCGAAGTCGTATTAAAACAGCGCTATTGTACGAAATGAAGATGATTGAATTTATTATGCATTAAAATTAAGTTAAGTTAAATTAAAGTAATACCCGACGAAAGCTAGCTTATGTGACCGGTTCACAACAAAACATGCAACAAATCACATTAACAGTGCTTTGGTCAGCTTTGTGCTATGTCCTCTGGTATGCATGACAGCCGACTGTTGATAAAACCGGGTCGGTTTTCTATCAGGTCAGTTCCTCATTTGAACGTGAGCTATTTATCGTGCTGCACCGTACACGAGCGAGATTCAGTTGATGAAGCCTATGCTCCCAAACCTATCCTCGAAGCAGACGACTCTTGGTTTTTTTCGAAACCAACAAAAAGGTTTGTTTCAACTAGCAGCAGTTTTTAACAAGATTAATGAATAATTATGAAATATCCGATCTCACAATCGTTAAAATACACATTATTAAAACAAAACGACAAATTTTTACAGGATTATCCAAGATGAGAGTTGGTGACGTCATTACTTCGAAACCAAAACTATAGCGTGCTTTTACGATGATCGCTTGTGACGGGGTTCTCCGACTAATAGCAAACGTTGCAATTTTCAGTCGCATTATCGAATGGACTGGTAGCTCAATGGACTTTAAAACAATTTAAACAATTGCAGCGGTCCGGCTCACGTTTGATGATGAGTACTCGTTCGTTTTTTAGTCCAATTTTGTGTAGATTCATCAGCAAAATCGACAGCCAATGAGATGGAAGAGTCAGTAAAATGGTGCGAAATGGGTGCAGTGACATCAAACTCGTTAGAGATTTGGTGTTAAATCTCGCACTGTTTCTCGCGCTTCTACGTAATATTAAGTGGACCGACCTGATAGAACGGTCGAAGGTCCTTGGCTTCTGCTTTATAAGCATAAATCCAAAAGGAGAACGTGTGTAAAATTTAAGTAATTGTATGCAATAGCAACGTACAAAAGGGGATGATAATTAATTTATAGTAATGATACTTCAAAACTACACCTACGCTATATTCGCGGTTTTAAGAAAATGTTTTCCTATAAAGTTCAACTTCAAAATCATGGTTTAATTTTATCTTTCAGCTACAAACCACTCTTTCAATGCAATACAAAGATACTATATAATTTTTATCCTCTCATGAATAATTGAAAATGGAATAGCGTAGTCCTCTGAAACCCATTATGGCGTAGACTGTACATTTCGTCTGCATTCAACCCAAATCAAATTAGCTGCGTTTCCGAAATCCCTGTTTCAAATGATGCCGCTCTCTAACCAGAGGATCACAATCAGCGTTTGCGTACAAGTTTCAAATAACGGGAAAAAAAAATACAGCGGAGCACACACATAGTGGAAAGCGCATTTCCTTCCTATAAGTTTACGCAATGTGTTCCCGGCTATTGCACGAGCAGTCCCGTTCATCGTGCGTGAATTTGTGTACAAACCCTTCATAAATCATTCGGTAATTTAGACTTTAAACGACGATGATTTCAAACCCTGTTTAATATTGCAACAATAAAATTCAACGACCAACTAGCTCTCATGAAATTTTGAGCCTAAAGTTTTACGATTTTAATGATTCATGCGCAAAGATGAAGGGCCTGACTGATCTGGAACATTAAAATATAGTCGCCGGCCTTAACCCGATCCCGCAATCGATGCTACTGTTAACATTTTAAAGGTTGGGCACGAAGTTTAAATGACTCTTGTTAAGTGAATATTATCATAATAAACGGGCATTTTAAAAGTGTAAAATTCAGCTTTATGCGTTCCGAAATTACATATAGAAGTTAGAAGCAAGGGAAGGAAGTGCTATCAACTCCGTTTAGTAGATTGACTTGAAAGATGACACTGCAGTAAGAAGATAAGTAAACAAACACCCGTCGTAGCGTCCGCACACTGCACACTGCAGTGATGCCAGTGTGTATTTTATAGCAAGCCGACAATAGGCACAATTTTGTTTTACTTTATGTATATACAACAACGAATTAAAAATTATCGACTATAATACCACGAGTGCTTCTATGAAATCAATAATTTGTGTGTTTTAGCACGAATTTGTTGGAAAGGAGTTGAGTGCTGAAACGCACAAATTATACATTTCATAGAAGCACGAGTGGAATTCAGTTAGAGATTTTTTGTTTTTCTTTCCGCAAAACGATTCTCCGAAGTGATTTCGTTTTAGTGTTTCACTTTCGATTTGCAGGGGAATTTTCAAACATAATATCCCAAGAGCTAAGGAAATTATCGATATTTTTTTTCAACTCGAGTGTTTTGGACCCTATAAACTCACGAGTGCTATTTAGGCAGACATTAATTCCCGCGTGCGTAGCACGAGGGAAATTATCAGCCAATAAATAGCACGAGTGAGTTTAATGGGCCAAAACACGAGTGTTGAAAAAAATTTGATAATTTCCAATAGCTCGCGGGGTATTTAGTTAAAGAATTTCACGTCATTTTTCATTATTCAGCACTCTAAATTACGTATGCCGAATTAAAAAAAAAAATTATAAAAGTCACTGCTGCCCTCCAATATTGGCGCGCCTATTTGCACCACGGCCGCAAGGAATGAAATTGAGATTTGCCGCCGCTGAAGTATTTTTCATTGGCGCACACCTCCAAAGATTTTTATTTTAAACAATTACGTAATAATGAATTAGTAAATGTACACCTTTTGACTTTTTCTAAAATTGCAAGAGTAAGCGAAAAAAATAAATAAATACGTACTGTAGTGGAGCGTAATAAATTTCACAACGGTGCTGAGAATTTGTTGCTATAGGTTACGTTAACGTTAGGCCTAACGACGCAGTCCGGCTAACTAGCTTCGCCTCCGGATTCCACGTGTGGCTGCAGGCGTTGCTAGGTTACGGAAACGAACGACACAGTGAGTATTTTGAGAGAAAGGCCTTCCGGATTGTTTTGGTTGGAAAATACGGAAATGTTGAAGATGACGCGCGGATCATATACACGAATATATTATCTCTAAAGGTGTTAACTCTTACCGTTTTGCAACAATCGATGTTTATTCTGGCATGTGTTACAATTGGTTTTCATTTAGATTGTTAATAAAACGTTCAAATCCGTATTTTTTTACCGGCATGTTTCCATCGTTAGCGAAGCGTCGCGTGTCCGCCATTATGCATAGCGAAGGATGCTGGTTGTTGTTTGACATCACTCCCCTGGCGTGCCTAATCGATTTTTGCCGCTGTTTTGACGTTTCATCAAAACAGATTTTTACCCTTTTACACTTTTTTCAACATGTTATAGTGTTGTAGGTGTTATTATTCGTTAGGTTAGGTTAGGTTAGGTTAGGTCGGTTTAGGTTTAGGTCAGGCTAGGTCAGTCAGGTAGGTTTAGGTTAGGTCAGATGTGGCTCGAAGCACATCAAACCACATAAACGTTACTAGTGCAGCGGTTGACTTAGTGATTACTCTCTCCTGGTGACTCTTGCCTCGAATCAGTCTGTAATAATGGCGGACACGCAACGCTTAAGGACGGTAGCACAGCCGGGAAAACAATCCAGTTTGAACAATTTGACGGCAACAATTACTAATTTTCAATAAATGTCAATAAAGAAGAAACACTGATTGTTATTATAAGATAAGAATTAGCGTTTATAGAGATTATATTTTCGTTTTTAGGCTCCGCGCGTCTTCTTCAACATTACCGAAAATACATACTTTTATTTGAAATGAATTCACAAACGTGTCGTAACATGTCAATTGTGTAACGTTTGAAGCGAGCGACTACCGAAAGCGTATCAACTTCAGAAAGGGCTCGCCATGTTTTGCACGGTTTTGCATTAGACTTCGTTGACCAATGAAAGCTACAGGATATTGCCTAACTGATTTAGTTTTAAATTTAGCCAATGAACATCGACTTACAGTGATAATCACCCAGTAGCTTTTGAAAGCTACTGCGTGATTATCACTGTAAGTCGGTTGTGATTGGGCGATCAAGTGTGCAATTTTCTGTCAGGGAAATTCTCAGTGTAATTCGGTTTCGCTTTCGATTTGCCGGGGTCTTTTCAGTGTAAGTCGATCATGGTCCTCGTTTTGCGGACAGAAAACTAAAATTTTCGTTGGTAATTTATGTTTAATGATGCAATAACAACACCTTAGTCTTTGAATGAATTTGATTTCACCTAATATTTTGACCAAGCCATGGCTGGTGATGAAGTAGTGACAGTGCATCGGATGTGTCAATTATAGCAGGGAATGTGTAACTAGGACTAGTAGGCCATCGCCGCTTAGACCTTGTGGACGAAAAAAAGGGCGTTTGTTTATTATCTTGTCACTAGGGTAGTTGCTAGGGTAGGTCACTAGGGTAGGTGGTAGGTTAATATAGATGCGCCGTTGGTCCTCCATAAACACTGAGTGCGATCAGCGCATCAGAACCGTTTCGTAACCAAACATATTCGCAATTACTTTGGTTATGGTCTGTCGCAAATCTTGTTTACTTGCATGTTTGCTGGGGCCAATAGCCAATTTTAGTTTCACGTGTCTAATCTTATATATGTGGGCATTATCCATGTATAGAGCAGTGACACGACGTAGTATTATTGTATATAACTCAATGCTGGAGCCTTAATAGGTTAGCTGCAAGGGGCACTGCAGAGAGAAACAGAAGGGCGTCGTACTGAAGCCGATGCTGTGAAGAGTGATTTCTGAGACCTAAAACGCGCGATATTTGTTGTTGGAGAAAACAACGTTATTTTAAGCCTAAGAAATCCGCACTTCCGTTGTTTTTCCCTCCATTTTTGTTTTTCCCTCCATAACTCCCTCCGTAGTTATGCCCTCCAAAACCCATACTGGTGCCAATATGACGGCAAATGTCACTGCTCTATTTTAATCGTATTTCCGGTTCCTGCCTCTAGAACCTTGTAGAACTTTCCATTACCCTTAATACCTTTGCTATTTCGCAGTTGTCAGGGGTTACCAAAACGTATTTAAGCAAAGGAGCCAGGAATCAAAATCAGTTAGCCTTGCTAGGGCTCCTAGTTAGGGCGCGTTTAAGCAAGGACAATTTTCTCGCTTATTAGCTTTTACTTGGTTAATACTAAATCTGCTGGCTGCTTCTCGCTTTTGTCGGAGAATGCGGCTTTCAAGTTGTCTATACGTAGTAACCATGACAACAACGCGGACGCAAATCTCCTCCTCGTGCCTTGCGACACGACCGACATACGATGCTTGCAACATGACAGCGCCGATTTATGGCAACAAGAAAACAATTTTTACTGCAGTACATGACGACGGACAGATTCCTGAATTCTGGCATTCGAAGGTTTGTCTTCGAATCGATAACTCCGAAATGGACGCCATGTTGGATTTTGAATTCTCGCTGCGAGTAGCTATTTATTCTACCGTCGTTTGATCACTGCTAGAAGCTTTTTTTTTCAGCGAGAAGAGCAAATTTTGGAAATGACGTGAAATGGCAACCATGTTGTAGTAATGTTTAAAATGACTATTGCACTTTGTTCGTTGGCCGTGTTATTATTTATAATACATTTAATTTGTTGTCTATTACCGCAATCATTTAATAGAAACGGGAAATTAATCGTAAATAAATAACGGTTGCCTAGCAAATAGCTTTCGGCGAGCGAGAAGGTCTTGTTGCATAAACGAGCCCTTAGGGGGATTTTTGGCAGTTAGGCGTATTAGTAGGCCCAATTTTGGTTAGGCCCATTTATCCTAAACGTTCCTCAGCCTAAAACAAGCCTATATTCCCTAACCCTAAGTTAAGCCTAAAGTTCACAGCTCCCGAGTTCAGTTGGTTCAGTCTAATTTTTCGTGCTCTCCCACTTTCGTGTCATGGGGCGTACTGACAATACGGAAAGACGGGAAATTTTCCACAAGTCCTAAACGGCGATGGCCTACTGGTCTGTCTTACATATCCATGATATAGAAACATCCGATGCACTGCTTTTACTTCATCACCAGTCCTGCCTTGGTCAAAATATTTATGAAATCAAGTTCATTCAACGACTAACGTGCTGGTATTGCAGCATTAAACATAAATTACCAACCTTAATTTGAATTCGTTGGTCCAGCAAAAAAATTGGCCCTATTGCGACTCGCTATAAAATACCCCTCTGAATCCGTCCCTCTGATCTAACAGCCGTCCCTGCGATGGGCTTAAGTCGACGTTTACCCGGGCGTCTCCATATGTCCCTGACTGATGGCCGGATCCTGTGACGTGCTTTATGGCGTTACCATAAGGAAATCTTTGAACAATTTTTTATTGTTTGCATGCCGTAGACATTGTGACGTTTCAGACCCTCAAATGCTTCTACAACACAGTCGTTTCTGGCTGTTAATTTATTTTGGTTTTTGTCACCATTTTATTGTTGTTAAAAGTAACAAAACACTTTCGAAGGAAATGTTAATTTTCACTTTTGTCACCATTTATTATTATTAAAAGTAACAGAAACATCTTAAAAGGAATTGTTAATTTTGGTGTTTGTCACCGTTTATTGTCGTTAACAGTAACAAAATCATCTTCGAAAGAAATGTTAATTTTCAGTTTTGTCACTGTTTTTTATTGTTAAAAGTAACAGCACACCTTGGAAGGAAATTTTTTTCCACCATTTATTTGTTGTTAAGCGTAATAAAAACTTCTTCGAAGGAAATGTTAAAAATAGTACCACGCGTTTAACAATCCCAAAAAGTACCCACATAAACTAGGACTATAGGAAATGTAAGACTAAGACCACTAACAATTCTACTGCTAAAATTCGGCACGACAGCAAAACAGACCTGCAAACGTTGGTTCGTGGCAAAATCTTTTGTGGTCTTATATCCCGCAAAAATGCGATGCATCAGTATCAACTTGCAATTGACTTGCAGGCAAGAAAACTAAAAAAAAATTTTCTGTCCAACTTTAGGTGTTAATATAAAACGAAGAAATACAATGGGGCGAACACTGTGAACACTAAGAATGACAAGTGAGCAGCAATTCTGACGAAAAAAGTCTCGTGAGAACGGAAAATGAACCCAGGTACTTGGCAAGGGCCTCCACTAGACCACTACGTTAGCAAGACACGAAAATAATCGCTGCTAACTTGCCAAAGTTATTTTCAGCGTCAGTAAACAACGTTGTAACGTTAGTATTTTTTCGTTATAACGGCTGCTCACTTGTCATTCTTTCTACACAATGTTCGGCTGCGTTCTGTTTCTTCGTTTAAAGGCGATTTGTCACCTCGTCAACTCCTAGCTGCAGCGCCGTAGAATCTTCGACCAATATAAAGAAAACAGCGGTAAATTAAAAAAAAAAAAAGAACAACACTTCCCAGTAGCGTCGCGAATTTTCATAACTAAAACGAGATCACGTGACCCATATCAGCCTATTGCAAAACGGAGAATCTGGAACGTGGATGCTGTGTTTAGAATGTATATGGGCAACGCTATCGAAATGGTGAACCGGTCCTTTAATACTAATTAATATTTACAGCTACTCATAGCTACTTTCGAAAATGTTGAGGCGCACAACTCTGTCACGCACTACAACACCGATCATTATTATTATTATGTATAAGAAGTACCATCACAATTGCCGGTTAAAAATGTGTCAGCTTTTAGGCCTAGTTTTCGATTTTTAGGCGCAGTTGTCAGCTTTTAGCCTAATTTTTACCTGCCGTTTTAATTTCGTAAGTAGCAGCTAACTCAGAATTATGTTCGAGAGTAGGCCTATTATTCGCAACCCGGTGTCGAGACTATTTTTAATTATTATGTCATTAACGAAATCCTTTTGTTTTTACGGTTGCGTGTCTTCCTGTAGTGGTTAAATACGACGATTAAATGTTATTATTTCATTGAGTTACGTCGAGGAACCCTTCAGCTATAAGGAAGCAACGATGTTTCGATTTGCCGTGTTTTATAAAGTCCTCTTGACAACCACTGTGAAAGGCGACGGACGGACATTGTTAGTGACTCATCCTGCCTCAGCGCCTACCAACGTCAATATTGGACGACCTGATGCTGGGACTGATGACCCAGCATCTTGATTCCCTTGAGCTGAGCTTGGATGACGATCTTAAGTGTGCCCTGCCTCTATTCTTAAAACTCACTCACTGTACTGTTACACTACAATGTATTCTGAAATCACATCAATTGTAAAGCATGTGCATAGCCTAGCCACAATCACACTTCCATACTTCATCCTACTGTGTTCGGTACCACTTTGTTACCCAAAGAATTGCCCCTCTTTGGAACTCTCTCCCAGATTATGTGGTGACAGCTACCTCGCTGAATTCTTTCATGGCACGCTTAGACTGTAGTTTTGGTCGTAGTCCGTGGTTTTTGTTTTGTGGGCGCTTTCGTATTAGCCTTTTGCTCAGTAATGTCGCCTTTCAACCTCATTTTAATGCCTGTCAGCATATTTCGCGCATTCCAAGCCCCATTCCATCCCAGTCCTCCATGAACTCCCTCCATTAACTAAAAAATATTATTATTCCTCCCCAATTTTCGCAGTCCTCCTCACTTAAGTCATCATGTCCTTCTTATTCATTTATCACCATCCATCACATTAATAATTATTTATATCTTGTTTGGTAAAGTCGTGGTAGGCTGAGCTATGTATAAAATCTTACATTGACCATCAAATATAAAACCCAACCAAATATGTCTTTTTTATTATTGAGTTTCCTACATTAAACCATCCCCACACCTTAGTTATATCACGTTAGGGTCGCCCACTCCCCCCAAACCTCTACAGGACAAAGTCGTTGTTATGGTCTTCCCAGCTGTACAGAACACTAAAAGAAAAGTTTCACTGTTTCTCAAGATCAGAAAAGCTCCGAACTTCAGGTGCACAACTTGCGTAAAGTTAGGGTCCACTTTAATCAAACTTCACTTTCGAGACCTAACACCGTTTTCCACTAACAGCTCTTGGTCACTGTAGCCTCGCCTCGTCCAGCCTCAACGCTTCTTCGTGGCTTTTTCCCGCGGGAGTTTGCTACAAGTTTTTTTTTCGGACATCCTGTGTCACAAGTAAACTCATGATTGAACCCGTTGTTTCTAGGCTCTGCGATTGGGAATTTGGCTCGCGCGTGGTTCTCGTGGACCCCTGCTGGCTGCCCCCCGTGACGCCCACTTGTCACTCGACGACCCCCTGCGGGAACGCGGGCGTGGGCGGACGCCAACGGAAGGGTCAAATCACGCTCGCATCCCACGAGACATCACGAGACTTCCTCCACTCTCGGAAATCCGGACGCTTCTACCTCGGGATCATTGTTATTTTACGTCGATCAGAGCTTTGAAGGGGCTGGAGAATCGTTGTATATATTCGGTAAAAAAAATGTATGTTTAAATAATCGGTGTATCTTGCCTACTTGGGTATGAGGGTACGAGGGTATGCAAGGTGGATGTCTGCCCGGCCCAACAGAACAAATCATTTCTTCTTTTCCCCCCCCCCCCCCCCTCTTTTGTTGCCTCCCTTCTCTCTCTTTAGTCCACACTTCATTCTACTGTGTTTGAGTTAGCAAATTTCAAGCATAATTTTTTCCCCATAAAGCTGATTTCTACAGCACCTTCTACAGCATACGGCATGCAGGTATAAAAACTTGCCACAACCAAGTTTATATCTAAAATCCATAAAAAAAATGATTTCATTTGTTAAAAATTGGCTTAAGTACGGTAGCAATTTTAAAAATTTATTTGGGTTTGTAAAAAACAACCAGGACTTTTAATTTTTTTAATGGGCTAAAAACGGTTTTAGTTCGGTTTTAGTTGCAAGATTGGTGACTCAGTTATACTTTGCTACTTAAGCTATTTATAACTATCATAACGTTACTATTACTATACATTACGTTTGTAGTTTAAGTTTGAAGATAGTATAAGCAATGTTTGTATGACAATAGTGCTGTAGTAAAGTAGTAAGAGGTATACAAACTGGATAACGATAATTCATGTGGTTTCGAGTTTTTACGTTTTTACGAATACTAAAATGCTTACTTGACTTTGGAATCTTATCCGTATAGCTTCCATTGCTCGATGACGAAGTGGGGATTGCTTCGAAACGTCGAAAATTGTTATTTTATGTGCACTCTACTAACATTCAATTTTTTATTGCAATGTAATGCAGTGGCGTTGGCAGACTTTCGAAAAGGAGGAAGGGGGGGGGGCATACTTGAAAAAAAGGGGGTGTCGGACGAACGTCTAACTGGAAACTCGTCTAATGGGATAATTGTCTAAAATCTGCCTGAATAAAAAATCTGGAAAAGCATCCAAACGGAATATCGTATAATGGATAATTAATTGCATAATGGATATAACTGGATTAACGTCTAACTGCGGTTTCTGATGTTATATGTATAGCCGCAACCAGAGCGGCAGCGCGAGCGAGGCAGGGATATTAGACGATTTTCCATTATACGGATTTCCAGTTAGACGCATTTTCCATTATACAAATTTCCTGTTCGATGATATTCCGTTATACTGTTTTCCGTTACACGTTCTTCCAATTATGCGATTTTCCAGTTAGACGATTATCCCTCGCCCCGAAAAAAGGCCAAATTCTCCAAATTTCTTCACGACTTTATTTTTTCGAGTTCAAAGACAAGATTCAGTTGCAAAGTTCGACACATGTGTAGAGCACAACGTCCCTTCTATTTTCTACTTCCTCATACTCCGTGGCGTTCTTTTCCCACCTTGTATCTTGTCTGCGCTGCTAAACTATATGGAGCAAGTTGCCTATGAAGTCTTACCAGGATCGTCTCTAACACTTAGACCTCGCTACTGCCCAGAAAATATTTTAATGTGGGTGTCTCATCCTTTAAACCTACTAAATTCTAAACCAACTCATAAACATGGAGCCATCTGACTATTTCTGTTGTATTTCTACTAATATACGTGGTCATGCCTCTAGGCTTTCTGTGGACTGACTTCAATTTTAAAATTCGGCACCACTTTGTTACCCAAAGAATTGTCTCTCTTTGGAACTCTCTCCCAGATTATGTGGTGACAGCTACCTCGCTGAATTCTTTCGTGGCACGCTTAGACTGTAGTTTTGGTCGTAGTCTGTGGTTTTTGTTTTGTTTTGTTTTGTGGGCGCTTTCGTATAGCTTTCAGCTCAGAGTGCCGTCTTCTGTACTTTACTTTACCGACGTTCTGCCGTACCATGACATTTTCGTAAAGAAATTCGTAATGTCACCTTTCAACCTCATTTTAATGCCCGTCAGCACATTTCGCGTATTACATTAACCCGTAATGCTGTTCTAAACATTAAGAATGAATGTGTCTGTATATATGTATATACTCTGCATGCAACATTCTTTCCAACTTTAGCACACAAGCTAACAAAACGAAAACTGTTTTTTTTTTATGCATGTGTGACCTTGTTATACAGTTTTTTTTTTTAGTATGGAAAGCAGACCACAAAAACTCATTTTGTTTCATCTTGGATGCACATAGTGTTAACTGAAGGCAAAATGGTGCGCCATATTGCCCTCGCGACTATGGTTTAAATACAATTACAAGCGTGGAAGCGTCACTGCTATACTGCTTTGTACGAACATTACTTGCCCTGTATATTGGGTAAATGTGCGAGAGGCTGGGAAGGCAGTAAAGTGAGCATTATGCATTTGGCGCCTAATACGTGATGTGTCAACGATGCCAGGGCCACAGTACAAGCCAACATAGAGAATGTTTTAATTTCGGCAACAGCGGCAGCACCGGGCACATTTACACCTAGACTCTGTATGCTCCGCCATGATTAATTTATAGTCCCTTTCCCCGTATACACTATTCATGACGGTCGCATTATCCATAAGCCTCATTAGACTGCATTATTCACAATACGGGAATGGAAGTGAGCTTTCTGGTATGTTTGGGAAGAACGGGCTGCCGCAACACGACTGCAAGTCTGTATGTGATGCCGTGCCTTAAATTAGGCTTAAAGCCAGCGGAAGTCCTCTTTTCTCCCTCTCTCTCTCTCTCGGACTCTTTCTGTATGTCTGTCTGTCTGTCTGTCCGTTAGAAGACTAGTAAGAACGAACTACGCATTCTGAATCCGAATTCCACGTTTGCTCAAGACAACTTGTCGGTTGTAGACCAAGAATACTAACTAACCATGCGTCGGAACCTTTGCTACATGCTTTTAACCGACTGCACACTGCATCTCGCAAAGGGCCAACGTAGGATTTATGGAAAAAGGTGGTTGGAGCTTCATTTCCATTTTGAATTCTATTCTGAACTTCATTCAAATTATAAGCAAATACATACAAGAATACAGAAGCCGGTATATCACGTGGGGTGCGCAGTAAAACTTATATTTTGGTACCATACATGTTAAAACCTCGCAGTACCTTCATAAAAGTTAAAACACCTTACATAATAGTTCAAAATAACCAAACCAGTGTAGTGGTATGTGTACGCTAGCGGCGTGACGTACTGTGATCACGTGTCGATTGCTTTACCCTAGACAGATCACACAACCGGTCGTAAAAGATTTAGGGTCGGTTCTCAGCCCAGGGAGTTTTTTTAGTGTAAATTTGTTTTATGGGCGGAGTTCGACTTGATACCCCCTTGGTTTGGAGGCCAGTGCTTTAACCACTGGTTTATAGCTTCTCGATTTGTTCAGGGTCCCCGGGAACCGATTACAAAGCTCGTGTTGTGCATGAGCCTTTGAAATCTTCTCTGTCCCTGATTAAAAGTAAGGTGAATCTTAAAATCCACATAGATAAGCTGGAATGCTATAGCCTGAAAGCAGGTCTTACCCAAACTATGCACAGGTAATGCACAGCAGCCTAAGAACCCGATATATGGTGGGGGCTCCCAACCCCAGTAACGCCCAAACCACGTTACGGATTATGACACTTTTCAACATCAACACTCTTCCGATGACTTTCTTTGCCAGCTTTCACAAAAAAACTTCCGAAATATAAGCCTGGAAGGTGAGGTAAATCAGTAAATAAAGAGGTAAATATTTTGGAATGGGGTAAATAGTACAAAAAAAAAGGACAGATTATTTTTTTTAAACTAAAAAAAACAAACTCCCTAGGACCTCAAATAGCGTTGCTGTACTTGGGCCGACTCTGCCTGAAAAGGCCTTTTAGGGACTTAAATACCAACAGAAACCATCATTGTAGTTAGGGTATATCATATCTTACACATTTTTAGGCAGTTCATTTGCAATTTTAATCTGGCGACTTGCTGGAACAATTTATTTCAACTCCTACCAAATTGGATTCGAAAATTTGGGTTAAGAGTCGTTATTCACAAACGAGTATAGAGCAGTGACACGACATAGTATTATTGTGTATAACTCTATGCTAGAGCCTTAATGGGATAGCTGCAAGGGGCACTGCAGAGAGAAACAGAAGGGCGTCATACTGAAGCCAATGCTGTGAAGAGTGATTTCTTAGACTTAAAACGCGCGATTTTTGTTGTTGGAGAAAACAACGTTATTTTAAGCCTAAGATCTCCGTTTTTCCGTTGTTTTTCCCTGCATGCTTATGTAGTGCACCTTGTAGTTATGCCCTCCAAAACCTATATGGTGCCAATATGGCGGCAAATGTCACTGCTCTATAATTTAAAAGGCACAATTTCACAGTGCCATCTCTTAGCCTATTTAAATAGTGCATTGCGGTAACGTTAGAAATAGTTTTTTTTAATCTTGAAATATTCCCATCCATAACTTTTGCTTGGTACGTATGATTCCCACAGAATTGGCCTCGCCAACACAAAGCAAAATCATTCTTTGCTAAGTCTGATGATGTATGTTGCATACGATTCCCATCACCACCACGACAAGGTAAAGTCACAGCTAGATAAGTCTGATGCTGTATGGTGCATATGATTCCTGTAGAGTGATAAAATTCTTAAAAAAGTCAATACGATACACAAAGAAACACTGTTTTGTGCCGTTTCGGGTCTGAATACTACCCGTTTTCAAACAAGAACATATTTTAGCACAAGGCTAACGTCAAAACATAAAATACACTTCGGGTGTAGCCGACCAAAACACCAAGCACTCTATTATGTAAAAGTCACAATATGAAAAAAGTTTTTTAAGTTTTTAAAAAAGTCCTAAGCCGGTTTAGCAGTAGCGTGCACAGACACCCCAGCGAGCAGGGACAACTTTCATATTAAGCACGCTGAGGCTTTATTTTTCTGGGGCCTTTTTTTTTGTCACTCACTTTTCTTACCATTCTTAGCCCTTTTCTCCGGCTTCCTAGCTTTCTTTTTGCTTCACTTTTCGGTGCAGGAAGGCAAAATAGGGCATGTTTTTTCTTCAAAAAGGGGGGGGGGG
>JAHWFP010068195.1:0-17726 GCA_023313725.1 Lithobius niger | reverse complement strand
ACAAAAAATGCACTTTGCGTTTGAGAATTGCTAACAGAGAGGAGAGGTGAATTGCTAACGTCGGAACATAAAATGCATTTTGGGCGTAAGCTACCACAACAACTAGCACAATATTTAGGCTTGGAGCCTTGCTGCTTACCTTTGTATGCGATCGTCGATTTTAAGTCGTCTTACTTTTAATCAGGGGCAGACATTTTAGAGGCTCATGCACAATACGAACTTTGTGATGAGTTCCCAGGGACCCTGAACAATAGAGGAGATGGAGAATAGTCTACAATTTAAAAAAAGTTTAAGTTTATAAAAAGGTCCTAAAATTAGGCTTAGAAATCGGCAATAGGAGACCTGGTCTTCCTCTGTAGAATGCAGAGGGGAAGCAGTGAGCTGGAGAATATAAACTGGCACCTTTCTCCATCAAATTGCCTCCTCTCTGTAATCTGCAGACGAAGGTCAGGTCTCCTATTGTAGGTTCTAAACAGTAGTGGTGTGCACAGGGTGGGGGGACAAATGTCCTCCCCCCCCCCCTTTTTGAAGAAAAAACATGCCCTATTTTGCCTTCCTGCACCGAAAAGTGAAGCAAAAAGAAAGCTAGGAAGCCGGAGAAAAGGGCTAAGAATGGTAAGAAAAGTGAGTGACAAAAAAAAAAGGCCCGAGAAAAACAAAGCCTCAGCGTGCTAATATGAAAGTAGCCCCTGCCCGCTGGGGTGTCTGTGCACGCTACTGCTAAACCGGCTTAGGACTTTTTTAAAAACTTAAAAACTTTTTTTATATTGTGATTTTTACGTAATAGAGTGCTTGGTGTTTCGGTCGGCTACACCCAAAGTGTATTTTATGTTTTGACGTTAGCCTTGTGCTAAAATCTGTTCTTGTTTGAAAACGGGTAGTATTCAGACCCGAAACGGCGCAAAATAGTGTTTCTTTGTGTATCGTATTGACTCTTAAGAATTTTAGCACTCTACAGGAATCATATGTACCACATCAGACTTATCTAGCTGGGACTTTGCCTTGTCGCGGTGGTGATGGGAATCGTATGCAACATATATCATCCGACTTAGCAAAGAATGATTTTGCTTTGTGTTGGTGAGGCAATTCTGTGGGAATCATACGTCCCAAGCAAAAGTTATGGATTGGAGTATTTCAAGATAAAAAAAAACTACTATTTCTAACGTTACCGCAATGCACTATTTAAATAGGATAAGAGATGGCACTGTGAAATTGTGCCTTTTAAATTATAGAGCAGTGACATTTGCCGACGTTTTGGCGGGCATAACTACAAGGTGCACTGCATAAAAATGGAGAGAAAACAACGGAAAAGCGGATTTCTAAGGCTTAAAATAACGTTGTTTTCTCCAACAATAAAAATCGCGCGTTTTAGGTCTAAGAAATCACTCTTCACAGCATCGGCTTCAGTATGACGCCCTTCTGTTTCTCTCTGCAGTGCCTCTTGCAGCTAACCCATTAAGGCTCCAGCATAGAGTT
The DNA here is from genome assembly GCA_023313725.1 of Lithobius niger. Taxonomy (NCBI): domain Eukaryota; kingdom Metazoa; phylum Arthropoda; class Chilopoda; order Lithobiomorpha; family Lithobiidae; genus Lithobius; species Lithobius niger. The sequence goes on along the minus strand of JAHWFP010068195.1, from coordinate 16,250 downwards.
ATATACAATAATACTACGTCGTGTCACTGCTCTGTACTCGTTTGTGAATAACGACTCTTAACCAAAATTTTCGAATCCAATCTGGTAGGAGTTGAAATAAATTGTTCCAGAAAGTCGCCAGATTAAAATTGCAAATGAACTGCCTAACAATTTGTAAGATATGATATACCCTAACTACAATGATGATTTCTGCTGGTATTTAAGTCCCTAAAAGGCCTTTTCAGGCAGAGTCGGCCCAAGTACAGCAACGCTATTTGAGGTCCTAGGGAGTTTGTTTTTTTTAGTTAAAAAAAAATAATCTGTCCTTTTTTTTTGTACTATTTACCCCATTCCAAAATATTTGTCTCTTTATTTACTGATTTATCTCACCTTCCAGGCTTATATTTCTGAAGTGTTTTGTGAAAGCTGACAAAGAAAGTCATCGGAAGAGTGTTGATGTTGAAAAGTGTCATAATCCGTAACGTGGTTGGGGCGTTACTGGGGTTGGGAGCCCCTACCATATATCGGGTTCTTAGGCTGCTGTGCATTACCTGTGCATAGTTTGGGTAAGACCTGCTTTCAGGCTATAGCATTCCAGCTTATATATGTATGCAATCGTGGATTTTAAGATTCACCTTACTTTTAATCAGGGACAGAAAAGATTTTAAAGGCTCATGTAGCACACGAGCTTTGTAATCGGTTCCCGGGGACCCTGAACAAATCGAGAAGCTATAAACCAGTGGTTAAAGCTCTGGCCTCCAAACCAAGGGGGTATCAAGTCGAACCCCGCCCGTAAAACAAATGGGCTGAGAATCGACCATAAATCTTTTACGGACCGGTTGTGTGATCTGTCTAGGGTAAAGCAATCGACACGTGATTACAGTACGTCACGCCGCTAGCGTACACATACCACTACACTGGTTTGGTTATTTTGAACTATTATGTAAGGTGTTTTAACTTTTATGAAGGTACTGCGAGGTTTTAACATGTTTGGTACCAAAATATAAGTTTTACTGCGCACCCCACGTGATATACCGGCTTCTGTATTCTTGTATATATTTGCTTATAGTTTGAATGAAGTTCAGAATAGAATTCAAAATGGAAATGAAGCTCCAACCACCTTTTTCCATAAATCCTACGTTGGCCATTTGCAAGATGCAGTGTGCAGTCGGTTAAAAGCATGTAGCAAAGGTTCCGACGCATGGTTAGTTAGTATTCTTGGTCTACAACCGACAAGTTGTCTTGAACAAACGTGGAATTCGGATTCAGAATGCGTAGTTCGTTCTTACCAGTCTTCTAACGGACAGACAGACATACAGAAAGAGCCCGAGAGAGAGAGAGAGGGAGAAAAGAGGACTTCCGCTGGCTTTAAGCCTAATTTAAGGCACGGCATCACATACAGACTTGCAGTCGTGTTGCGGCAGCCCGTTCTTCCCAAACATACCAGAAAGCTCACTTCCATTCCCGTATTGTGAATAATGCAGTCTAATGAGGCTTATGGATAATGCGACCGTCATGAATAGTGTATACGGGGAAAGGGACTATAAATTAATCATGGCGGAGCATACAGAGTCTAGGTGTAAATGTGCCCGGCGCTGCCGCTGTTGCCGAAATTAAAACATTCTCTATGTTGGCTTGCACTGTGGCCCTGGCATCGTTGACACATCACGTATTAGGCGCCAAATGCATAATGCTCACTTTACTGCCTTCCCAGCCTCTCGCACATTTACCCAATATACAGGGCAAGTAATGTTCGTACAAAGCAGTATAGCAGTGACGCTTCCACGCTTGTAATTGTATTTAAACCATAGTCGCGAGGGCAATATGGCGCACCATTTTGCCTTCAGTTAACACTATGTGCATCCAAGATGAAACAAAATGAGTTTTTGTGGTCTGCTTTCCATACTAAAAAAAAAACTGTATAACAAGGTCACACATGCATAAAAAAAAACAGTTTTTGTTTTGTTAGCTTGTGTGCTAAAGATGGAAAGAATGTTGCATGCAGAGTATATACATATATACAGACACATTCATTCTTAATGTTTAGAACAGCATTACGGGTTAATGTAATACGCGAAATGTGCTGACGGGCATTAAAATGAGGTTGAAAGGTGACATTACGAATTTCTTTACGAAAATGTCATGGTACGGCAGAACGTCGGTAAAGTAAAGTACAGAAGACGGCATTCTGAGCTGAAAGCTAATACGAAAGCGCCCACAAAACAAAACAAAACAAAAACCATAGACTACGACCAAAACTACAGTCTAAGCGTGCCACGAAAGAATTCAGCGAGGTAGCTGTCACCACATAATCTGGGAGAGAGTTCCAAAGAGGGGCAATTCTTTGGGTAACAAAGTAGTGCCGAATTTTAAAATTGGAGTGAGTCCACAGAAAGCCTAGAGTCATGACCACGTATATTGAAGAAATACAACAGAAATAGTCAGATGGCTCCATATATGAGTTGGTTTAGAATTTAGTAGGTTTAAAGGATGACACACCCACATTAAAATATTTTTTGGGCAGTAGAGAGGTCTAAGTGTTAGAGACGATCCTGGTAAGACTTCATAGGCAACTTGCACCGTATAGTTTAGCAACGCAGACAAGATACAAGGTGGGAAAAGAACGCCACGGAGTATGTGGAAGTAGAAAATAGAAGGGACGTTGTGCTCTACACATGTGTCGAACTTTGCAACTGAATCTTGTCTTTGAACTCGAAAAAAAAAAGTCGTGAAGAAATTTGTAGAATTTGGCCTTTTTTCGGGGCGAGGGATAATCGTCTAACTGGAAAATCGCATAATTGGAAGAACGTGTAACGGAAAACAGTATAACGGAATATCATCGAACAGGAAATTTGTATAATGGAAAATGCGTCTAACTGGAAATCCGTATAATGGAAAATCGTCTAATATCCCTGCCTCGCTCGCGCTGCCGCTCTGGTTGCGGCTATACATATAACATCAGAAACCGCAGTTAGACGTTAATCCAGTTATATCCATTATGCAATTAATTATCCATTATACGATATTCCGTTTGGATGCTTTTCCAGATTTTTTATTCAGGCAGATTTTAGACAATTATCCCATTAGACGAGTTTCCAGTTAGACGTTCGTCCGACACCCCCTTTTTTTCAAGTATGCCCCCCCCCCTTCCTCCTTTTCGAAAGTCTGCCAACGCCACTGCATTACATTGCAATAAAAAATTGAATGCTAGTAGAGTGCACATAAAATAACAATTTGCGACGTTTCGAAGCAATCCCCACTTCGTCATCGAGCAATGGAAGCTATACGGCTAAGATTCCAAAGTCAAGTAAGCATTTTAGTATTCGTAAAAACGTAAAAACTCGAAACCACATGAATTATCGTTATCCAGTTTGTATACCTCTTACTACTTTACTACAGCACTATTGTCATACAAACATTGCTTATACTATCTTCAAACTTAAACTACAAACGTAATGTATAGTAATAGTAACGTTATGATAGTTATAAATAGCTTAAGTATCAAAATATAACTGAGTCACCAATACTGCAACTAAAACCGAACTAAAACCGTTTTTAGCCTATTAAAAAAAATCAAAAGTCCTGGTTGTTTTTTACAAACCCAAATAAATTTTTAAAATTGCTACCGTACTTAAGCCAATTTTTAACAAATGAAATCATTTTTTTTTTATGGATTTTAGATATAAACTTGGTTGTGGCAAGTTTTTATACCTGCATGCCTTATGCTGTAGAAGGTGCTGTAGAAATCACCTTATTGGGGGAAAAATTATGCTTGAAATTTGCTAACTCAAACACAGTAAAATGAAGTATGGACTAAAGATAAAGAAGGGAGGCAGCAAAAGAGGGGGGGAGGACACTGAAAAACTAAAGGAATGAAAAATTGATTTGTTCTGCTGGGGGCCAGGCAGACATCCACCTTGCCCATGCAAGTTGGCAAGATACACCGATTATTTAAACATACATTTTTTTTACCGAATATATACAACGATTCTCTAGCCCCTTCAAAGCTCTGATCGACGTAAAATAACAATGATCCCGAGGTAGAAGCGTCCGGATTTCCGAGAGTGGAGGAAGTCTCGTGATGTCTCGTGGGATGCGAGCGTGATTTGACCCTTCCGTTGGCGTCCGCCCACGCCCGCGTTCCCGCAGGGGGTCGTCGAGTGACAAGTGGGCGTCACGGGGGGCAGCCAGCAGGGGTCCACGAGAACCACGCGCGAGCCAAATTCCCTATCGCAGAGCCTAGAAACAACGGGTTCAATCATGAGTTTACTTGTGACACAGGATGTCCGAAAAAAAAACTTGTAGCAAACTCCCGCGGGAAAAAGCCACGAAGAAGCGTTGAGGCTGGACGAGGCGAGGCTACAGTGACCAAGAGCTGTTAGTGGAAAACGGTGTTAGGTCTCGAAAGTGGAGTTTGATTAAAGTGGACCCTAACTTTACGCAAGTTGTGCACCTGAAGTTCGGAGCTTTTCTGATCTTGAGAAACAATGAAAACTTTTCTTTTAGTGTTCTGTACAGCTGGGGAGACCATAACAACGACTTTGTCCTGTAGAGGTTTGGGGGGAGTGGGCAACCCTAACGGGATATAACTAAGGTGTGGGGATGGTTTAATGTAGGGAACTCAATAATAAATAGACATATTTGGTTGGGTTTTATATTTGATGGTCAATGTAAGATTTTGTACGTAAGCTCAGCCTGCCACACACGACTTTACCAAACAAGCTATAAATAATTATTAATGTGATGGATGGTGATAAATGAATAAGAAGGACATGATGACTTAAGTGAGGAGGACTGCGAAAATTGGGGAGGAATAATAATATTTTCTAGTTAATGGAGGGAGTTCATGGAGGACTGGGATGGAATGGGGCTTGGAATGCATTATTTGTGTGACTGTGTGATTGTGGCTAGGCAATGCACACGCTTTACAATTGATGTGATTTCAGAATACATTGTAGTGTAACACTACAGTGAGTGAGTTTAAGAATAGAGCCAGGGCACACTTAAGATCGTCATCCAAGCTCAGCTCAAGGGAATCAAGATGATGGGTCATCAGTCCCAGTATCAGGTCGTCCAATATTGACGTTGGTAGGAGCTGAGGCAGGATGAGTCACTAACAATGTCCGTCCGTCGCCTTTTACAGTGGTTGTCAAGAGGACTTTAAAAAATGCGGCAAATTAAAACACCGTTGCTACGTTATAGCTAATAGGCTATCTCGACGTAACTCAATGAAATAATAACATTTGATCGTCGCATTTAACCACTACAGGAAGACACGCAACCGTAAAAACAAAAGGATTTCGTTAATGACATAATAATTAAAAATAGTTTCAACACCGGGTAGCGAATAATAGGCCTACTCTCGAACCCAATTCTGAGTTAGCTGCTACTTACGAAATTAAAACAGCAGGTAAAAATTAGGCTAAAAGCTGACAACTGCACCTAAAAATCAATAAATAGGCCTAAAAGCTTACACATTTTTATCCGGCAATTGTGATGGTACTTCTTTTACAATATAATAATAATGATCGCTGTTGTAGACAGAGGTGTTCGCCTCAACATTTTCGAAAGTAGCTTTGAGTAGCTGTAAATATTAATTAGTACTAAAGACGCCGGTTCACCATTTCGATAGCGTTGCCCATATATATATATTCTAAACACAGCATCCACGTTCCAGATTCTCCGTCTTCCAATAGGCTGATATGGGTCACGTGATCTCGTTTTAGTTATGAAAATTCGCGACGCTACTACAAAGTGTTGTTCTTTTTTTTTTAATTTACCGCCGTTTTCTTTATATTGGTCGAAGATTCTACGGCGCTTCAGCTAGGAGTTGACGAGGTGAAAAATCGCCTTTAAACGAAGAAACAGAACGCAGCCAACACTGTGTAGAAAGAATGACAAGTGAGCAGCCGTTATAACGAAAAAATACTAACGTTACAACGTTGTTTACTGACGCTGAATATAACTTTGGCAAGTTAGCAGCGATTATTTTAGTGTCTTGCTAACGTAGTGGTCTAGTGCATTGGAGGCCCTTGCCAAGTACCTGGGTTCATTTTCCGTTCTCACGATGGCACGAGACTTTTTTCGTCAGAATTGCTGCACACTTGTCATTCTTAGTTGTTCGCAGTGTTAGCCCCATTGTATTTCTTCGTTTTATATAATTAACACCTAAAGTTGGACAGAAAATTTTTTTTTAGTTTTCTTGCCTGCAAGTCAACTGCAAGTTGATACTGATGCATCGCATTTTTGCGGGATATAAGACCACAATATATTTTGCCACGAACCAACGTTTGCAGGTCTGTTTTGCTGTCGTGCCGAATTTTAGCAGCAGAATTGTTAGTGGTCTTAGTCTTACATTTCCTATAGTCCTAGTTTATTTGGGTACTTTTGGGGATTGTTAAACGCGTGGTACTATTTTTAACATTTCCTTCGAAGAAGTTTTTATTATGCTTAACAACAAATAAATGGTGAAAAAAAAATTAACATTTCCTTCCAAGGTGTGCTGTTACTTTTAACAACGATAAATGATGACAAAACTCAAAATTAATATTTTCTTCAATGACGCGTTTGTTACTTTTAACAATAAAAAACAGTGACAAAACTGAAAATTAACATTTCTTTCGAAGATGATTTTGTTACTGTTAACGACAGTAAATGGTGACAAACACCAAAATTAACAATTCCTTTTAAGATGTTTCTGTTACTTTTAACAATAATAAATGGTGACAAAATGAAAATTAACATTTTCTTCGAAAGTGGTTTGTTACTTTTAACAACAATAAAATGATGACAAAAACCAAAATAAATTGACAGCCAGAAACGACTGTGAAGCATTGAGGGTTTGAAACGTCACAATGTCTACGGCATGTAAACAATAAAAAATTGTTCAAAGATTTCCTTGTGGTAACGCCATAAAGCACGTCACAGGCTCCGGCCATCAGTCAGAGACATATGGAGAGGTCCGGAAAAACGTCGACTTAAGCCCATCGCTGGCACGGCTGTTAGATCACTATGCATTTAAAGTCGGGGCCGGGGGGGGGGGGCGGATTCAGTTCAGAGGGATATTTTATAGCGAGTCGCATTACGCACAATTTTTTTGCTGGACCAACGAATTCAAATTAAGGTTGGTAATTTATGTTTAATGATGCACCAGCACGTTAGTCTTTGAATGAACTTGATTTGATGTAATATTTTGACAAAGGCAGGACTGGTGATGAAGTAAAAGCAGTGCATCGGATGTTTCGATAGCAGGGATGTGTAAGTAGGATCAGTAAGCCATCGCCGTTTAGGCCTTGTGGAAAATTTCCCGTCTTTCCGTATTGTCAGTACGCCCCATGACACGAAAGTGGGAGAGTACGAAATGCCAATGCCGTAGCCGGCCGTAGCGAACGAAATTACAGGTTTATTGATGAAATGCGATGGTGGATGGTAACGCTACGCCAGATAAGAGTTAAACATCGTCAACAAAACTAAACACCGTAAATCAAAATTACTTCGTATGTCGAAATCGAGATTGCAAATCGAAACCGAATCCCAACACGAAATTCCTTCAGAAAATCGTTTAGGGAAAAGAAAACAAAAATTCTCAACCGAATTCCACTCGTGCTTGTATTAAATGTATAATTTTAGCACTCAACTCCTTTCCAACAAATATCCCTCGACCTTCGGTCTTGGGAAATTACAACTGTAAAGGAGTTTCGTGCTAAAACACCCAAATTGTCGATTTAATACAAGCACTCGTGGTATTATAACTGAGAATTTCCCTGACCGAAATTTGCTTACTTGATCGTGTACTAAATTCGCCCAATCGCAACCGACTTACAGTGATAATCACGCAGTAGCTTTCAAAAGCTACTGCATTATTATCACTGTAAGTCGATGTTCATTGGCTAAATTTAAAACTAAATCAGTTAGGCAATATCCTGTAGCTTTCATTGGTCGACGCAGTGTAATGCAAAACCGTGCAAAACATGGCGAGCGCTTTCTTAAGTTGATACACTTTCGGTAGTCACTCGCTTCAAACGTTACACAATTGACATGTTACGACACGTTTGTTGAATTAAAAGTATGTATTTTCCTACCAAAAACAATCCCGAAGGCCTTTCTCTCGAAATACTCAGTGTCGTTCGTTTCCGTAACCTAGCAACGCCTGCAGCCACACGTAGAATTCGGAGGCGAAGCTAGTTAGCCGGACTGCGTCGTTAGGCCTAACGTTAACGTAACCTAGCAACAAATTCTCAGCACCGTTTTGAAATTTATTACGCTCCACTACAGTACGTATTTATTTATTTTTTTCACTTACTCTTGCAATTTTAGAAAAAGTCAAAATATGTACATTTACTAATTCATTATTACGTAATTGTTTAAAGTAAAAATCTTTGGAGGTGTGCGCCAATGAAAAATACTTCAGCGGCGGCAAATCTCAATTTCATTCCTGGCGGCCATGGTGCAAATATGCGCGCCAATATTTGGAGGGCAGCAGCGACTTTTATAATTTTTTTTTTAATTCGGCATACGTAATTTAGAGTGCTGAATAATGAAATATGACGTGAAATTCTCTAACTAAATACCCCTCGAGCTATTGGAAATTATCAAATTTTTTTCAACTCGTGTTTTGGCCCATTAAACTCACTCGTGCTACGCACTCGGGAAATTAATGTCTGCCTAAATAGTACTCGTGAGTTTATAGGGGCCAAAACATTCGAGTTGAAAAAATTATCGATAATTTCCTTAGCTCTTGGGATATTACGTATGAAAAGACCCCGGCAAATCGAAAGCGAAACCGAATTACACTGATAATTCCCCTGCAAATCGAAAGTGAAACCCTAAAACGAAATCACTTCGGAGAATCGTTTTGCGGAAAGAAAAACAAAAAATCTCTAACCAAATTCCACTCGTGCTTCTATGAAAGGTATAATTTGTGCTTTTTAGCACTCCACTCCTTTCCAACATTAAATCTGGATAGGAGTTTCGTGCTAAAACACAAATTATTGATTTAATAGAAGCATTCGTGGTAATAATTTTTAATTCGTTGTTGTGTATATATATATATAGTAAAACAAAATTGTGCTTATTGTCGGCTTGCTATAAAATACACACTGGCATCACTGTAGTGTCCGGATGCTACGACGGGTGTTTGTTTACTTATCTTCTTACTGTTGTGTCATCTTTCAAGTCAACCTACAAAACGGAGTTGATAGCACTTCCTTCCCTTGCTTCTAACTTCTATATGTAATTTCGGAACGCATAAAGCTGAATTTTACACTTTTAAAATGCCCGTTTATTATGATAATATTCACTTAACAAGAGTCATTTCAACTTCGTACCAACCTTTAAAATGTTAACAGTAGCATCGATTGCAGGATCGGGTTAAAGCCGGCGACTATATTTTAATGTTCCAGATCAGTCAGGCCCTTCATCTTTGCGCATGAATCATTAAAATCGTAAAACTTTAAGCTCAAAATTTCATGAGAGCTAGTTGGTCGTTGAATTTTATTGTTGCAATATTAAACAGGGTTTGAAATCATCGTCGTTTAAAGTCTAAATTACCGAATGATTTATGAAGGGTTTGTACACAAATTCACGCACGATGAACGGGACTGCTCGTGCAATAGCCGCGAACACATTGCGTAAACTTATAGGAAGGAAATGCGCTTTCCACTACGTGTGCTCCGCTGTATTTTTTTCCCCCCCGTTATTTGAAACTTGTACGCAAACGCTGATTGTGATCCTCTGGTTAGAGAGCGGCATCATTTGAAGCAAAGGGATTTCGGAAACGCTCTTAATTTGATTTGGGTTGAATGCAGACGAAATGTACAGTCTACGTCATAATGGGTTTCAGAGGACTACGCTATGCCATTTTCAATTATTCATGAGAGGATAAAAATTATATAGTATCTTTGCATTGCATTGAAAGAGTGGTTTGTAGCTGAAAGATAAAATTAAACCATGATTTTGTAGTTGAACTTTATAGGAAAACATTTTCTTAAAACCGCGAATATAGTGTAGGTGTAGTTTTGAAGTATCATTACTATAAATTAATTATCAGCCCCTTTTTGTACGTTGCTATTGCATATGATTACTTAAATTTTCCACTCGTTCACCTTTTGGGTTTCGGCTTATAAAGCAGAAGCCAGGGACCTTCGACCGTTCTATCGGGTGGGTCCACTTAATATTGCGTAGAAGCGCGAGAAACAGTGCGAGATTTAACACCAAATCTCTAACGAGTTTGACGTCACTGCACCCATTTCGCACCATTTTACTGATTCTTCCTTCTCATTGGCTGTCGATTTTGCTGATGAATCTACACAAAATTGGACTAACAAACCAACAAGTACTCATCATCAAAAATGAGCCAGACCGCTGCAATTGTTTAAGTTGTTTTAAACTCCATTAAGCTACCAGTCCATTCGATAATGCGACTGAAAATTGCAACGTTTGCTATTAGACGGAGAACCCCATCACAAGCGATCATCGTAAAAGCATGCCATAGTATTGGTTTCGAAGTAATGACGTCACCAACTCTCCTCTTGGGTAATCGTGTAAAAATTTGTCGTTTTGTTTTAATAATGTGTATTTTAACGATTGTGGGGTCGGATGTTTCATAATTATTCATTCATTTTGTTAAAAAACTGCTGCTAGGTGAAACAAACCTTTTTGTTGGCTTCGAAAAAACCAAGAGTCGTCTGCTTCGAGGATAGGTTTGGGAGCAAAGACGTCACCAACTGAATCTCGCTCGTGTACGGTGTACCAGGAGAAATAGCTGTGCTATAGCGTAGATGCATTCAAATGAGTGAGCCGACCCGATAGAAAACCGACCCAGTTTTTTCAACGGTCGACTGTCATACATACCAGAGATAATAAAGTGAAAGCAAGCCAGAATGGTGCACAAAAAAATACACACAAAAAGCGACGTTTCGGGTCGGAATACTACCCGTTCTCCGACCCGAAAAGTCACTTTTAGTCTTCTGTACAGCCGTACCGGCTTCGTTTAAAAGAGTCTTGTCGCATTGTTGCATGAATGAATAGGCTTACGATCGAACCAAATTCTCCATAAGGCCTATCTGCTACTTACGAAACTAAAACTGCCGTTAAAAAAATTAGGCCTAAAAAATGAAAATTAGATCTAAAATCACGTTACCATGGCAACGTCAATAGTTGCTACGAGTCGCTGCTGCAGCGTTTCTCCTGTCCCTTCCCTACTACCACTGATCTATATTAGGCTACGTTGCGCATTAAGTTGCAACACTAACTGTGTGCGCGGAGGCATACTGTGTTGCAAAAAATGAATATGCTTACTGTATACAATCCAAATCTCCATTAGTTGCTACTTACGAAATTAAAGTTGTAAATTAGGCCTAAACACTGACAATTATGCCTAAAACGTAAAATAAGCTTAAAAGCTAACACATTTGTAACGGGCAATTCTGATGGTTAGGCCTACTGTGTTTAGATTATGTAATAGAGATAGCTGTTGTAGTGCATGATAGAGGTGTGCGCCTCAACACTGGAAGTGGAGGAACTGTACAGAAGACCAATGCGACTAGATAGTCGCTGTAGCCCCTTGTTTGTGTGTATTTTTTGTGCACCATTCTGGCTTGCTTTCACTTAATTACTGTGTTGGTGCTTTTATCTTTGTGATACATACCAGAGGACATAGCATAAAGCTGACTAAACCACGAATCCGCACCGTTGTTGAATAGACAGAGCTATTAATTTTTGGAACGCACTCCCAGGAAAGGTTGTGACAGCGCCTTCAACCAGCAGTTGGAAGACACACGATGTAAGGGACAGCGATTATCAGCAACAGCCACTGTTATTGTGATTGTTGCATGTTTGTTGTGAACCGGTCACATAAGCTAGCTTTCGTCCGGTTTTACTTTAATTTAACTTAACTTAATTTTAATGCATAATAAATTCAATCATCTTCAATTCGTATAATAGCGCTGTTTTAATACGACTTCGCTCTCGTACATCAGCCACGTAGTTGATGTACCCTAGTATATTTATACAAGTGTGCTGAGGGTTTTCTACAAAATTTATATTGTTTGTACAAGTTTTTGTTTACTGTATTTATTGATCAAGTTTTCAAGATTTTCAAGTACTTTTTCAGGTATGGAATTTATTTATTATTTTCCAGGACATTTCCAAGATGTCAAAGACTCGCAAGAACCCCGAGTTACCTGTAGAGCTGCGCTAAGTCAGGGCTATCTACAGTACTGGCCGGATCTTGGATGAAAAATAGCATTACGAGACTGGGTTGGCAATATGGCCGCCGAAAACGCCACTTATGCGATGATTCGTTATGTTGCCTCGTTCTGTCAACCGAGGGCGACACCGTCCGTACAAAAATGCCAACGTTCCTTCCCTTGCAACACTTTCTGGATACACGAACATGTCATTTTTTTTTCCAAGCGCAGAGAAACAGCTTAACTGTGGCTGAGTGATAGCTTAAAAACTATTTAAAAATACCTCAATACATAATAAAAATCTGTGACGCAAATCTACGTAAAATTAAAATTATATTTTGAAAACCGCCACTAGATGCCAATAGATGTCGCGACTCATCGTACAAAAATTAACCGATACGATTTACCAATTCCTGAACAGATCTCAAGAAATGAGACGGTCGTGGCGTCCATTTTATCTACTCCGTCTAATTCGTTGTAGGTCGGGCCAGTTAGTTTACTAGCCATGGCTAAGCACACACAGGCGATTATAGTATTTACACATTTTCCAGCAATGTCGTTTAGCCAAGTATAATGCATCAATCGTTAGCCGAGCTATCGTGTGCAAAAGTAAAAATGGTAAAAATAGCAGTAAGGTTTCATGTGGACTGAACAGTACCTCAACACTGCGGTATCTGAAACCTTACAGGAAAGTTTGTTTGTGCAACTTTGCTGTTTTGACTTTGGATCAGTTAAACCTTACCTTTGTAACGGCTTACACGTGACGGCAGTGCACAACGCACACACTTAAGGACGGGAAATAGGGCCGTGTCAGTCTGGCTCAGCGGTAGGACCTTAGCCTTTGATACCAAAGGTCCTGGGTTCGATTCCCCGCTCAGGCAGTCTGACATATAAGTTCAAAAGGCAACGTAAATAAGTTTGCATCTGTATTTAGTTATGCACACACTTCGTGGTGCACTTTACCTCGATCATGGCGGCCAACCTTCCAATTACTGCATACTCAGGAATTGGGCAGGTGCCAGCCACCAGGTAGCGCCACGGGTCCATTGCACACCCAGTTGGAACCGGTCTGCACCTGTTCTGTCGTAGCCTCAGGCTAGAGCCTGTTGTTCTCCTCGTATATACAACACGAGGTTGAACACAGGATTGAGTTATTGTTGAAGGAGACCTGATTGAGCGGTTGGATCTCTCGAGCCTACAGGGTCGGACAGAAGGTTAAAATCTGGCCGATGCCTAATATGTAACACTATGGATGTATAGTCCCCTAGCTATACAGTGAGAAGTAAATATTAGAATTGAGCCTTGCCTTGAAACTAATCATCAACTTCCCTAGCATCTTACACCTTTAGCATGAAACGAGTTCGTTTTTGTTTTCTAATACTGTTATTTGTTGCAAAATGTTATTCGAAATCTGTTGCATAACGATAGTGCAATGCAAAGCAAAGAAATCCCATTCAGCCATTCTGAAAAGAATGTTCTGTTCATTCACAATTATTATGCTGTAGGTGCTTGATGACTACAGAATTTGCTTTGTAGTGCCACGTCCAACCATTTTCAAATTTCCGCATTTTCAATTCTCTCCACTTTACACGATCGATTTTGTTTTTAATGGCATTCAATCGTGACGGAGAACGGTTTAATTAAAATTCCTACCCTGATTAAACATTTTCTGCCTCATTGTAGTGTGGAGATTATTTATTTCGTCACCGGAGTTAGATTTCGATTTTGTAAAGTGATCTTTCTTTTTCCCTACGCTTTGTGTGGTATTCCAACACCACCGTAACATTTTTCGTTTGGTCATTTAATACGTTTAATAAAATTAATGTAAATATTTAAAAACCAGCAAGCTCTAAAAACAAGAATCATACATACAACAAAATTTCACGTTTCACAGCGTCAAGCAGTTAAAAAAATAATATCTTTAAGCCATACGCCACCTGAAGCCTAGTGTGAAAAAGAGCAACACTTACTACCACGGTTTAATAATAATAACTGAGACCCCATGCTGCAACGTCTTAGATCCATTCCAATTAGTTCCGTCTGGGTTTATAGAGGGCGCCACGAGTTTTATGTGGGAATTTCTACTCAGTTTTCAGCCTGAAATTAAATTAACCTAAACGAAACTAGCTTGTATTTAGTTATTATTTAGTTTAGCTTAGTTGTAATTTAGTTTACTTTAGATTTGGGCTGAAAAATTAGCAAAAATAACCAGATGGAACACGTGGCGCCCTCTGAAAACTCTGATGGAACTAATTGGAATGGATCTAGGACGTTTCAATAGTGACTTTTTAGCGTTACAAATTCTCCTCCGCAACCCTATAAAGACTTTGAACACCAAAACCTTTATACGAAGGTTTCCCGATGGGAAGCAATGATTTACCACAGCAAGCTGATGAAAAGCCACTGCGGTAATTTTGTGGCAATGAAGAGAAGGCTTTATGTTTGGAGTGAACCAAATGCCAAGCTCTATAACCTCTTCCCCATTGGGCAAAACGGTGCCATCGAACAAGTAGGAATGCCATGGATAAGAATTTCCAACATGGAATGCATTAAGTGTAGAAAGGGAAGTTGCCAATTAGTAGCCCATTCCGAAACACGATTAATTTCAGTCTCAAGACCAAGAGTATTTCCAGTGGTTAATACCGTTGACCCTAGCTTCAAGTCGTCTGAAAATTTGAAGCCAGTGATTTCATGGTTGGAGCACTGTAAATCATGTAGAAAATTACGAACAAGAGTGGGCCCAACACGGAGCCCTGGGGGACTGCGCTCCGCTAATGACATTTGTTGACGAAGAGAGTGAGTCCTCTACCTGGACTCTCTGCAAGTGATTTGAAAGGAAAGCAAGGATCCAGCGCCAGAGATCCCCGCTAATACCAATTTTTTGCAATTTAAAGATAAGTTTTCTATGAACCATAGACTCAAATGACTTTTGGAAGTCGAAGTAAATAGTGTCAAAGGGAACATTTAAGTCAAGCGCACAAGTCCAGAGATCAAGTACCATAAGAAGTTGGTAAATTGCTGAACGACCAGGCATGAACCAAAATTGGTCAGGATGGATCAATGACCGCGTTAGCAGGAATTGCATGATCTCATATCTGAATCTCTGATGATTCATTCCATAATTTTGCACAGCACAGCAGTCAATGCTATGGGGCGGTAATTATGAGGATTTGACGAGTCACCCTTTTTAAAGACTGGGACCACTAGGGTAGAGCGCCAAATGTTTGGTACCACACCCGTACAAAATAAAGGTTGAAAAGCTTTGCTAAAGGATAGCTAATTTCCTGTGCAATCTGTTTGAATAAAAAGGCTGAGGATCCGTCGGGACCCACGGCGTGGCTCCCGACGGGTACTCAGCATTTTTCTTCAAACAGATTGCATAGAAAATTAGTTAACCTTTAGCAAAGCTTTTCAATCTTTCTTTTCTTTTTATAATCCACAATGAGACTGCGGTTAATCACTAACACACAAAGGATATATGCATCTGCTTATAGAAATAGTCCCTGGTATAGGATTATGAAACATTAAGACAAACGCTAGTGTGTCTGCCACCATGATTCAACGATAACATTAACGTCCGTCCTAACCAGATAAAACATGTATATGAGCATGGCGACCAGTCTAGACATTAGCGTCTTCTACAGCTTGTTTGGCTGTTTTCAGGCATCTGAAGAAAAATAACAATGTGACAGAAAAGGCTGAAACTTTGTTTGATTGGGAGACTTTGGTCGCCTAACAACTTAAAAGTCAGTATTAGTAACACAACTTAACGTAATATTGTTGAAAAAAGGTGTGAATACCGTTGCTATTTCCCTAATTACTAGCTACTACTAGTTTCACAATATAAACTCTTCCATGCAGTGAATCAACCTGAAATTTGGCAGGTAGCTGCAGTTTAACCGTGGAACGTACCCATACTGTTGCTGGTTTTGGGGTTTAGTGAAAGCCTAAATTCAGAGTTACCAATCAAACTCGATACCATTTTAAAAGCAGTTACAGCAATTTGTTGTTGTTATTTGTTTTCTTAGGAAGCACGAACTCACGGCACAGCATTTTGTTTTATTTCCAGAGCTTAACCACCAC
>JAHWFP010068194.1:0-28651 GCA_023313725.1 Lithobius niger | reverse complement strand
TGTTGGTGCGGTGGCGAGAAGGCTGCTGAGAAAGGAAAAAAAATAGAAAAAAGGAAGAAAAATTATAACTGTTTTGCACTCTAGGCTATAAAACACTTTCGTGAGTGGTGATTTAATGCTTACGTCTGTTAAGAAGGTTGTTGCCACTGGTAGAATGTACCGCTTCTTGGTCCTGTTGGTATTTTGTACTTTTTTTCTCGATTTTATTTCCTTCCACCGTTTCAATGGCACTCAGTGGAGGGAATTCTGCGCAAAACTTAATTTTGTTTGTTTGTTTCGATGTAAAGGCTTCCTTCCGCTTTTGTGAAGTAACTGGGGTGGTAGAGAAGGTGGGAGAATGGGCGTGCGTTGACTTCGTATCAGAGTCAGAAACACCACTCATTGTGTTCATTATTATGCGGTGGAGAGCCGCGATTGTATCGCTTACTGCCGGCAGTAAATAATAAAAGTGTAGAAAATCCAATTCAGTGAGAACAATTGCATCGTCTCTAGCCCTCAAAGAAATAATATCTTCGCTCACTAATTTACAATGCAACTCCCCAGCCTTCAAATCTAGTTGCTGTCCGGCCTCGCGATGGTATATTTTATTTATAAGTGACATCCATTCCTGTTGAGTAATCGTTACATTTTTGGACGGCTTGCCTATAACGATTTTTATGCCAGTTGCGTCAGGTGTTACACGTAGCGTATTCAGACCTGAGAGTGCAAAACAATTGGTAGCCATTAAGCTGCGAAAAGAGAGAGAGAAAATAAATGCATTTTAAACTTGGGAAGTGTTGAGTTTGCCAACAATTTCGTTAAGACTCTCCGTAATAGAATGCTGATAGTTTAACAAGCCAGCAAGTTGGGCCTGATCGAGTACTATATTTCTACCATCATCGCGGCAAAAAATCGCCGTGGTTTTGTAAAAATTTGAGTGACGATTCAAAATAAGATTAAGTCGTTTTCCAAACGACCACGACTTTGTGAACGCTTTATTACTTTCTTTGTTTAAGAAAATACTGTTCAACGCATCTCTTTGCTGAATAAAGGATTCCCAAGCAATTGTATCGAAAGTAATGCCTATTTTCGATGGACTTAATTCGTTACATGGTACGATCATTTTCCGGACGTGAATATATGGCTTATTCATGAATGATGAAGCCTGAGCGAACACGTCATTGCCTAAATAAATAATGCGTTGTTTTACATCAACCTTTGGGTTTACGCTCGGCATTAGCTGCTTTACATCTGCCATTGAGTTTGGTGAGAGGTGATATTTTCTATTAAAAAGAGGGAAAATGTTAAAAACTTCAATAACATTACGAGTGCTAAGACCTAATACTTCACGTTCATTTAACATTACATGCTAAAAAATCTCTTAATTATTGTGAGAAAAGGAAAAACGAGGGCTCTACAGACTTGCTTATTTTAAAATATAGCAAGAAACAGGGAAAAACAGCCGTACTTATTTTAGAATACAGCGCTAACGTACTAGGCCTGAATAAAAAAATATTAAACTTTATAAATTTTAAAACTAAGAATGCCTACTATTAAAAATGACTCGGTACTTACATTCAGATGAGCTGGTTCGTTGTCTCGAGCGAAAATGAACTGAGGTTGCGGCACGTCGAATGTTGGGTGGTATTTATATGGACGGCCCGTACGCAAAAATGTGCCTACTGACCAATGAAATGAACAGGACAGAATTCATTGCCTAATATGGAGGCTTATTAGCCCTAAAGCTAATACATATTTTCTGTACGTAGCTAACCAATCAGACAACAGAGCGTGATAGCCTGAGGCTAATGCATGCTAAAAAGCAACGCGTTATTTTTTTTATGTAGCCTGTCATGCATAAAATGCATGCTTTGCCTTCGGAGCCTGAGTGGTTCCCACGAAATTATACAACATTCTTATGCTAATTACAGTTGTGCAGGTGGGTTTGAGAACAGCCTTGCATGATAAGAAGCGGCGCCTTATTTTTTTTTTGTAATCTATGACAGTCATAAAATATAAGCTTTGCCTCAACCTTATATTTATGTAACATTGCGATGTTAATTTGCTGGGTGTAGGTGGATTCGAGAAGTTAGTATATACTAAAAAAGCGGCGGCTTATTTTTTTCTGTCCCACAACATGTGTAAAATATCGGCGCTGTAATTATGTAATGTTAATTTCGTGGGTGTAGGTGGAGTTGAATACGTTTAAAGGAGAAGGGGAGGATGAGTGTGCAATTGACTCGAGTATCAGAAAAGAACGCCTGAGGGGCTTAGAGGTCCGTCCTGCCAAACCTCCGTGAAAAACGGCCGTGCCCGTGTTGGTTAATTATATAGCATCTTGGCTAAAAGAAAAAACTACAGGCCTCCATCTACGCTAATTTTTTTGGGTGGGAACATTTTTTGCATATATACTTAAAAACTGGGAGGTGAGGGGCTTGATTAAAACGTGCCAGCATTGCGATGAAGGAAAAAAAGGACTTTACTTCGCTCATGGCGTGAGGGGGAAAAGCGTTACACCCACACACACACACAAAACTAATGAGCAAAAAATAATACACTCGCCCATTCGCAAACTTTTCTAGATAAATTAGGACAAGTAAAAAGGAAGCCGCTCATAGCCTTAAGGCTAGAAAGAGGTGTATCCTATGAATATTCTTTTTGTTTTTTATTATTATTTAGCCTACGTTCCCAGTGGAAAAAAGGAAAAATCTATTCAGCCCGTTTATTTTCAACTAAGCGGCATGGATTACAGCCCTGCGTCGCCAAGCGAGCTCGGTTCGGACGTGGAGTCGAATTCTGGAAACGACCAAATTGATAGCGTTGCCAGCCTTAGTCCGTCGTCGAGAGGAAGGGGTGAGTCAGATACAACTTCGGAAATTGGTGATATAGCCAGCCTTGGCCCATCGATTTCGTCGGAAGAGAGCAACGAGTCCAATGGGGAAGTAGATTCGAATGATGTATCACAAACTGGTACGGAAGTAGGCCTACCCACCCCGGATTTGACAAAAAGTAGCCCTAACCCATCGATTTCAGCACAAGCTGAAGCCGTACCCTGCTGGGATTATAACATCGTGAAAATGGAAGAAGCATTCTCGTAAAGGTAAGAGAAACAAATGGCAGTCGATTATCAAAACTAAGAAGCGGAAATGGCTCAAACAACATCACGCTCTACAATTGCGCTCAGCGCTCGGAGCTGTCAACAACAGTTGTTTGAACAATACTACGAGATTGTTGGTTGCTACCCTCCGCCAGACAACCTGAATGAAAATGGTGATGTCCCAGCAGTGGAAAGACCTATTAGAAACGTACTTCCATCAGTGAGAACGGAGGAAGTTTTTAAAAATCCCGTCTTTCCGAACGGGATGATGGAAACTAGGCTACAAGAACTAATACTAGGTAGCGTGCGAATGCGCCGCGCCTGGTTCATCAGTATGTTATTAACGCAACATACTTATCTTCACAGCCTAGAATGTGAAATTGGGTTGCTACATCATATTCGCGGGTGGAATCATCATGATGCTGAGCATTGCAATGCCATTGTCGAAGGTATTTTTAAAGAATTGAAAAACAATCCTTTAAACAACATTCATCGTGACGGGCCCAACGATATAGCTTTAATGAATCTAAACGCAATTTGAAGGACTTAGGCTATCTGCCCCATCCTCTCTTTTTTTTATTTTTAACTACCCTTTAGCTTCGTTGATAAAAAAGTCCTACCTTTATCTTTTGTTTATTAAAATTCTTCCATTTTCTCTCTTCCATAATTTTAAGTTAGACTGTAAGTTAGTTTTTACTCGTAATATATATTTTTGAGTCATTTGGTTCGTCTCTGATTCATTTTTAATAATAGAATCTATATTAAAAAGCGTTATAGTTATCAACAAATTGCCTTTCCTTATAGACAATTTTGTTTGACAACCAGTTGAACGCAACAAAATATCTTTAAAACTATAGCCAAGAGCTCGCTCCATGTCTCTCTTTCCCTCCTCCAGCGTATAGGCACACCTCGCGCGCAGAACTCTAGCCTGCGGCCTCAATGCTATCGTGCGCACAACACGACATGTGAGCTCACACAGCATTGAAAATCTGTTACGCCGCGCTCAACATTGGCGAGCGTTAGCTCAATACTAATCTGCACACAACAACGTCGCGCTCAACATTGGCGAGCGTTAACTCAATACTAATCTGCACACAACAACTTTATGCTAGGCTCGCGCTCAGCATTGAAATCTGTTACCGGAGAAAATTTGAAATCTTCAAACACGAATTGCATTGGAACTGTTACAGACTGAAATCTCAAATAGCATTGAATTAGTTACGAAAATGGTTTGTGCACCGAAGTTTAGCATTGTTTCTGTTAGGAACCGTACTACAAATCTATACTAACCCTCAAATGTAGTACCCTACACTACTAACGTGACTGAATAAATGTAACCACCAAGAACCACACATCATTTGTAATTTGTGCTAGTACTACATTTTACAAGGGTTTTCTTGTTTCACTTATTTTAAAGCAAGTCAGGCCTACACGCAGCACGAAATCATACCCAGAAGTTATGCGTGTTTACCACAGTTATGCTAGACTGCTGAGTGGAGCAGCAGCTAATGGCATACTGATCGAATGTCGACGTTTTACAAATACAAACATAGAAATATTTCTGACACGCTATTCTGTTAGCAATATAGAGCAGCGCCCAGTGGCTACTAGAGAGATACCTGCAAGGGGCACTAGATTGAAATGGTGGGTTAAACAACGTCACTTCTAGTCAAGCCAGTGCTTTGAGAGTGGATTTCGTAGGCTTAAAAGACCGTTGTTTTCTCCAATCACTTACGCTGCTTAGGTTGTAATTGGATAATAAAGATTCCAATTGCTTAAAAATGCCAGCAACTGCCAACAAATCGACAAAAATCGCGCGTTTTAGGCCTAAGAAATCCAGTCTAATAGCATTGGCTTCAGTAGGACGTTCTGCTTTTCCCCCACCAGTGCACCTTGCAGCTAACCCAGTTACTGGCTCCACCATAGAGTTATATACAATAATACTACATCGTGTCACTGGCCTATAGTTTGTTAAGTCGGCCTTATTTAGCAGTTATTCATTTCGTATCTTTACTTAATTTCTTTTAAATTTACGGCCAAATGGGCAGTTTGAATTTGAAATATACAAAATGCAACTCCAACAGTGAGCTGCACGTGCCTCATTCTTGAATGACAACTATTCGGACTGCCAGCCGTTCTTCCGCTGACAACACTACTGGCCCACGCGACGCTTACATGGGGCAACAATTATGGAGCGCCCTCTCAGCAGGAACATTTTACATTCCGAAACTAACAATCAAATTCGAAGAATTCGTTTCAACAATGGTCCAAAGGGGGTTTTTCGCTTTTTTCGAGGAAAAAACGTTTACCTAGGAAAATACGCCTAAACGATATCCGGAGTTATTACCTGTCTTTCGAGACCTTTCTCACATTTCTAGCCTTCCTACTTCCGGAGGTGAAGACGTACATATAAACCGACAAACCGACCGTAAGTTTTTAATGATTAAGACTAGCCGAGTTACTCGCTGACGCTCGCTCATTCGGCCGCGTCTCGCTTCGCTCGAGGATATTTCTTGTTGCAACACTTATGCGCAGACGGACAGTTCCACACCAAAAACAAATAGTAAAATGATGAAGCAAATGATCAGTATAGTACGCGTTTTTCATACGGTTTCAGTTCATAAACAAACGTTAACTGCGCCATACTGATTCTTTTCTCTTTGTTTATACTCATTCGCACATTTAATAAGATTCACCAGATTCATTTTAACTAATGAACAAATATTTAGCCTACTACCTACTAACTGTATTCAGGAAAAAGTGCTGTTTCTGATGACAAACTCTGATTTCATTCGCTTCGCTCACTCAATCAGCGCAAGCATTTCCTCAGAAACGTGACCGAATAAATGTAACCACCAAGAACCACACATCATTTGTAATTTATACTAGTACTACACTTTACAAGGGTTTTCTTGTTTCACTTATTTTAAATCAAGTCAGGCCTACACGCAGCACGAAATCATACCCAGAAGTTATGCGTGTTTACCACAATTATACTATACTAGACTGCTGAGTAGAGCACCAGGTAATGGAATACTGATCGAATGTCGACGTTTTACAAATACAAACATAGAAATATTTCTGACACCCTGTTCTGTTAGTAATACGGTTTGTTAAGTAGGCCTAATTCAGTAGTTAATCTTTTCGTATCTTTACTTAATTTCTTTTAAATTTACGGCCAAATTAGCAGTTTGAATTTGAAATATACAAAATGCAACTCCAACAGTGAGCTGCACGTGCCTCATTCTTGAATGACAACTATTCGGACTGCCAGCCGTTTTCCTGCTGACAACACTACTGGCCCACGCGACGCTTGCATGGCGCAACAATTATGGACCGCCCTCTCAGCAGGAACATTTTACATTCCGAAGCTAACAATCAAATTCGAAAAATTCGTTTCAACAATGGTCCAAAAGGGGTTTCTCGCTTTTTTCGAGGAGAAAACTTTTACCTAGAACTACGAAAATACGCGTAAACGATATCCGTAGTAATTTCCTGTCTTTCGAGACCATTCCCACATTTCTAGCCTTCCTACTTCCGGATGAGAAGACGTACATATAAACCGACAAACCGACAAACCGACCGTAAGTTTTTAATGATTAAGACTAGCAGAGTCGCTCGCTTCGCTCGCTCATTCCGCTGCCTATCGCTGCGCTCGAGGAGAATTCATTGTAAAACTCGTATGGTGCTGACAAACAGTCATAGAAAAAATTATGAAATAAATGTTCGAGGAAGTGATCCGAATAATGTGCGCGTTTTTCTTAGTGCATCAGTTTATAATACAAGTGATAAACAAAACTAAAAATGGTCATATAATGTCATTCCAGAGTTGTAATGTTAGCATTCTGTATCTAGGTATATTTAGCCTATATTACTTACTAAATGTATTAAGGAAAAAGTGCTGTTTCCGATGACGAACGCTGATTTCGATCGCTTCGCTTACTCAATCAGTGCACGCATTTTCTCAGTAACGTAACACCGAATCACAAATCACTTGTAATTTGTGTTAGTACTGCACTTTACATAGGTTTTCTTGTTTCACTTATTTTATGAATTTTTTTCTTTACGTCCTGCTCAGTTAAGATTTTTCCATTGGTTTCTTATCACTTCACTTTCTGATGACCCCTCATTTGGCGAGACAGCTGCAGAAATCAAGTGAAAACGCCACGGTTCCAATGATCTTTTATCCATCGTAGAAAGTCGTTCGTTTGCACTACTGAATAAATATTTAGCCTACTACTGTTTCTGATGACAAACGCTGATTTTAGTTCGCTTCGCTCACTTAATCAGCGCAAACGTTTCCTCAGAAACGTGACTGAGTCCATGTAACAACCCAGAACCACACGTCACTTGTAATTTGTGTTAGTGCTACACTACATGGGTTTTCTTGTTTCATTTATTGGAAGAATTTTTCTTTACGTCCTGCTCAGTACAGATTTGTCCATAAGCGTCTTATCACTTTCTGGTGATCCCTCACTTGGCGAAACATAAGCAGAGCGTCCAGTGAAAACGCTACGGTTTGAATGTAAGTTAGGCCTACACAAGACACTAACTCGTAGCCAAATAATAAAAGCTTTTTGTGTTTTAGCACAAGTAAGGAGGGTACCGGCTGATGACTTTACGTAAACACGAATGCTGGAATATTGCTGTCTGAAATGATACAGATGCACACGTAAAAATATTCTTGGCACCCTTTACTGGTGTCAATATACTTTCTACACGTAACTTAGTATTTAGCATTTAATCTTTTTCTGTCTTTGTGTTACTGCTAAACGATTATTCTCATGTCCTAGATTTGTCCGTATATAGACTCGATGAAATGAATGACTCCAATTATAAAACATAATATGTTACGCAAAGCTGCGCTTGTTTACTGATTATTACTGAGAACAAGTTATTGACTTGCTTCGCTCGCTCATCCGCCCCGTCTCGCTACGCTCAAGGAGATTTCTTGTTGCAACTCATATGGTGCTGACAGACACTCTCAGCAAAAATTATCAAACAAATGTTCAAGGAAGTGATCCGAATACTGTGCGCGTTTTTCTTAGTGCACAGTTCATAATACAAATGATAAACAATACTAAAAATGATCAAATAAGTTCAATGTAGCAGTAGTGTTTCATGTGTTTTCTTTTATCCAACATAGAAAGTCGGTCATTTCCACTACTGAATAAATATTTATCCTACAACTTACTAAAAGTGCTGTTTCTGAAGATAAACACTGATTTTCGTTCGCTTCGCTCACTCAATCAGCGCAACCTCAGAAACATGACCTCCAAGTTTAAAACGGGTAATAATATAATACTTCGAAAATTACGCGTCTTTACTGATTTTTACTGAGAACAACAATTTAGTGACTCGCTCTTCGTTGGTCCATTGACGTTCGTTGGTGTTAATGATTAAGATGATAAGCAAAACTAAAAATGGTCAA
Organism: Lithobius niger; assembly: GCA_023313725.1. NCBI lineage: Eukaryota > Metazoa > Arthropoda > Chilopoda > Lithobiomorpha > Lithobiidae > Lithobius > Lithobius niger. Next base: position 20,144 of record JAHWFP010068194.1, on the reverse strand, counting down.
ATAAGTTCAATGTAGCATTAGTGTTTCACATGTTTTTTTTTATCCAACGTGCGTTCTTTTATCCAACGTAGAAAGTCGGTCATTTCCACTACTGCATAAATATTTATCCTACAACTTACTAAGAGTGTTTAAGAAAAAGTGCTGTTTCGGATGACAAACGGTGATTGTCGTTCGCTTCACTCACTCAATCAGCGCAACCACTACCACAGCCGACTTCCATGAACCATAATATTTTCTGTGAGTGTCTGTCAGCACCATATTAGTTGCAACAAGAAATCTCCTCGGGCGCGGCGGAATGAGCGAGCGAAGCAAGGGACTCCGCTAGTTTGTATATGTACATGTGTACATATATATATATATATATATATATTTTTTTTTTTGTCATTGTAAAAAGAGGGACCCCTTTTTCGTACTCCAGGCAAGTGGTACCTATTTTCAATTTTTTTGAAAAAAAATGTGGAAAAAAGTTTGGACTTGGTGAAATTTGTCAGCTCGTGCGTTTTATCTGGGCCACCACATTTGTTAAAGGAAATGACTGCCTGAACCGGGGGTACGCGTAGCGCCACCGAGTCGCAGTTGCTATTTCGACCGAGTATGAATCGAATAGCCAGTGAAATAGTGTCGTTCACGTCTGTGGGCGTCACCTTAAGATTCGCGCTAATTTTGTCCGATTGTCGACGCCATTGCGATTGTAGATCACTGCTATATCACATTTTAGTTGTGATTTTGCTAGTTTCGTATTTTTAAGTGCCTTTAGTACGATAAATAGGCCGTAGGGCTATTTAATTAGCGATTTTTAGTAGTTTCTACAAGGTTGGACGGTAGTAGTTGTGTATTATCTGTAGCCTAGTTTATGAAGCCCCTCCGCTAGGATTGTAGAACGTATCGGACAACGGACAACGCAATTAGGAAACCTAATGACCGGGAGAGTTCAGCTTGACAGCTGTATATTTGGGATGAAACTGTACAGGGGACTGTGTTGGGGGTTGTGGATGATTCAGTGTAGAAGCGAAAAAAGAAGGGAAGGAGCTCTTGGGTGTGAAAAATTTCGTGGTAAAATGTTGTAAATTATATGCAAAATTCAGTACAAAATTAAAGATGACCCACTTGGTTGGGAGAGAGGGAACAGTTGATGGAGAAGGAGTGTCCCCTACCCTTCTTCTATATTCAGAAGTCACCACGCCACGTCGCTCCTCTACTTTTACTTTTTTTTTTTAGCAAATTTTCAATAGTTTTTCTTAGAGTCCCCTCCCCATCCCCAAGTTGGATTGTCGGCCTGCAGATCGTAAGGGAGTTTGGCGTTTGCTTTGGCCACCATTCCCTGCACGTGTTTAGTACATAGTTCCGTAGCTTAGCCAATTTTAATGTTAGTACCGTAATAAAGCTCCAGCGACTTATGATTTTGGGATTTTACTGTAGAGCAGCAGATAAGATTTTCAGTTTAGGACTACTTGTCGAGTGGATTGTAGTTTGTAGCACTGTAGACCAGTATTGCCAAAGGAGGTGACTGTGATGGTTTTTTTTTCCAAAAGTTCAGGGATTTTTTTCTTGTAACTGCTAAAGTATGATACTTGTTCAATATAATGTTCTTTTTTGTCGGCATAACATGTTTGATACGCCGACGTTTGTCTTGCAAAATACATGGATCTGATTCGACTATTCGAGTGATTTTGGTTGGGGAGAGGGAGGCCCACAATCAGAATATTGGTTTCAACCGTTGTTCCGCAAAAAAACAAATGTGTGTTTGACATGGGAGGAGAGAGATGCCAAGCGTCTATAGTAGAATGGCTTAATGTTAAATATGAAGATGTAACCTTGGACTAACAATTCTCTTCGAGATGGACGATTCACGCACGGATACCTGTAAGCTCGAGTGTGTTAGGTGCGTGTCACCTTAGACCACCTAACTCTTGTCACGCGAGTGACGAGAGTTAAATGGGGAAAACCCTCGGAAATAATTTCGATCTCCCATGACGCAAGGTCGCGTTGCCAGTCTCTTAACACGGGCTGTATATGGCGGTGAAGATAGGTGACTCGTGCATCTCGAAGAGAGTTGTTATTCCAAGATGTAACTAACTGTTCCACTTTCGTGGAAGTTAACCAAATATAGTGGACCAAGCTCATTAGCCGTGAGGTACGAAACATAACCTCCTGTAGGCTAGTTAGTAGTCCTGCGACAAACGAAAAGCAAAAATTGGGGAGAACTGACTTCTGTTATGCAATCACTTTTATTTCGTTTTATTTTCATGCAGAGAAAGTGTTGTTATAGAGTGTTTGTCATGTTACACTGCATAAAATAAGTTTCTTAATCTAAGATCTGAAACATGCATCCGTTTTTAAGACGTTTTTGGCATCTTACAGTAAGACGGTATTGCCGTCTTAAAGTAAGATGCTTTGGCATCTTAAAACTTTGCATCCGTTTTTAAGATGTTTTCACCATCTTAGCAGTTTGGCATCTTAAAGGCATATGCTTCGTAGGCATCTTATATCTGACATCTTATAATGCTGCCATCTCATTACGATATAAATAGACATAAATCGCTGTAAATAATATTAAGGAAAATTGGAAATTGGAAAACTGGAAATTTTCGCTGTTGGCTAATTTACAATATTCATGAATCGCATTACGATGGCGTCTATCAAACTCAATCATCTTATTTTCATTTGTTTATAATATAAGCTGTTCAAATCTGACAGCCTATAGGAATCTAAGACGCAAAGCAACTCGCGAATAGGACGTCTTAATCACAAGACATCTTTGTCCTTCTAACTTGAGTATACCAATGTATGTCAACATCGCGTTAAGAAGGAGTTCAAACGGAATGAGAATTCATGTTAGTGAGCCACCCTAGCCTAACGTAGCGTCTACAATCGTTATGGAATTCAAAAGAGTTTGCTGCTTTTGTTAATTATGTAGATGTCTTAGCATTCGTTTAGGTTATTCATAAGCTGTAGAAAGAATAAAACCATTTAATTTTTTAAGATCGTGACTACAGTTCACTTAGAATTAGCACACAATTGTTTTCACCGGAAATGGGATAAATCAGCAGAGAAGTTTCAGAGAGTTTTGCTTTAGTGCTGAACATCTTCTGTATGAAAATGAAACCGGAGGGGTGAGGAGGTTGGTGTAAGTCGGAGGGGGAAAGGGGGGGGAGGTTAGGAGACGGGTATTTTTTTGTCAAAGCTATGTATTTATTTTAATTAAAGTGTAAGTAATTATCCATTTTTAATATGTTATTGTACGCATGGTTCTTTACGTGCTTTCATTATGTGCTATTTTGGGAACAATTTTGAAAAACAGGAGTAAAAATAGTTTTTTTTTTAAATTCCTGTTCGCATTTAACAACAATGAGTGTAGTTTTAATTGAAATATTTCGTAAGGTGCAAATAATATTGTGTGTTGTGTTGACCAAAAATGATTTATTCATCTAAACCGCTACAACTTATTTATTTTCCAACTCAGTAAACGGCCCTCTTAAAATGTTGGCAACTTCACATCGTTTCCGATTTAATACAATATGTCGTCTTAAAACGATGGCGTCTTTCTTTGTTTCACAATTTAAAAAAATTACCATCTTAAAATGTTATCAACTTTCCCCGTTTTGTAGCTTAAAATACTTTGACATCTTAAAATGTTGCCGTCTTTGCCAGTTACCCCACTTAAAATAAATTGCTATCTTACAATTGTCCAACTCTCTCTTTTCCAACTTAAAAATGGACCATCTAACTGCGTGAACATCTGAAATTGTTTCCATCTTATACACTGCATGAATTTGGCAACTGAAAACTATGGCGTCTTAAACAGCTAAACATCTTAAAATATTTATTTCGCGTATTTTCCATCTGACAATAAGCATCTTAAATAAAACATGTCAGAAATTAGAACGCATCTTAAACTGCTGGAGTCTTAAATATTCAAAGCACAGATTCATTCCATCTTAAGTTAAGATGGTTTTGCGATTTTCAGGTGGCTCTTCAACCAAATAACTGAATTTCAGATGCATCTTATGAATTTTAAGATGCTTATAGTTTTTACAGTGTATAGGCTACCTCCCCAAAATTGTATATCTATGTCAAAAGGAATTTTGATGTAGACTCTATGGTCGTAAAGTAAAAATGTGCCTCAGGTACTATCGCCCAAGCACAGAGTCTTGGGGCAATTCCCTAGTCATATCATTACCGTGAATTCAGATTCGGAACGAAATGATAACAAGTTTGGGAGCACTTCAAAACTTTTAAAGACAAGGCCACCTGTTAGACCATTTAGACACAAAGAAGCGATGGAAACTATCAGTACAGCAGTCTCCAACTGGTAGCTGTTTCAGTCAGCAACTCAGCTACGTATGCCCATGGCAGGCTAGAAATCTATTAAATATCTTCTGACAATCTGTGTGCAAGGGGAAAAAACCGACAGGAAAAAAAACATTGGAATAAAAAGCGGAATGGAAATAAAAGCCTGAGGGAAAAAGTGTATCGCTTTTCGTCAAACTTGGAGGCTAGCTCTTGCCTCACCATTGTGCCAGTCTTGTCATACGAAGCACCCTGAAAGTTCACGAGAACTGGTTGAGATTTCGAATGGCCAGGGACTCGAGTGCACGCAGTTACGATTTCTGTTTGGTATTGTCTACTTTCTTTTCCTCTGGTGTTCTGAGATGTCGTTGAGTTATTCCCTGTACGAGTGGCAACCACGTGCTCTCGGACCCTGGCCGGCACTTTTTTGAACGTCTAACCAATGTAAACATTGTCGCACCTCTTATATGGAATGAAATCTACCATCTTACTTGCTTCTCCCACCTTGCAATGGAGAATTGTGATGTCTGTCTTATGTTCTTGCTGTGAGGGACCTTCTTTGGGAGCAGTGCGGAGTGTTCTTCTGGAGGGGGAGGGGAGGAAATCCCGCATTTGCTCCTGGTACTGCAACTGGAAATGAGGCAGAAGAGTGGAATGGGTTCTGCTCAATGCTGGGGTCTGTCGAGGTTTGGAAGGGGTTTATTGTTCATTGTTCATCACGGGACAAGACCTCAGCGGGTATTCACCGTGATGAACAACGAGGAGAACCAACACCTTCCAAATCTCGACAGACCCCAGCATTAAGAAGACTCCCTCTCCTTGTTCCCACAGTAATACAGAACTAGGAGCAAAAGCATAGGAACGTTCCACAGTGCCCCCAAAGAAGGTCACTCACATCAAGTTCATGAGACAAACATGACAGTTCTCTCTCGCCAGGTGACATATTGCATTCCATGTGGGAGGTTAAAAAGGTTAGGGAAAAGGTTCGATTAAAAAGGTTGGGGAAAACGCAACAGATAAAGTCGGGGGAAAAATTGTTTCTCATTTATGGTTTTTGTAATGGTGCTCTTCCTTTTAGACTTACGCAACAATGGAACAACTTTTATAATCCTTTTTTCTATGTTTTTTTCCCCCGCACCTATTATTTTTCTAGATTCTGGCAGGGAACATAAGTTCTGACCACTTATGGAGATTCTCTTGGACTCTACTGCAGTTTTGACAGGTTCCAGATTTACAACAAAATGTTACCATACAACATGCACAGGGCCGTAATCCATTACGGAAAAAAACGGGGGAAAAACAAGTTTTGATTTGTGGCGATGGTTGCTGCTGTAGGTTAGATAGGTTTTTTTTGTGTGTTGTTGCTATTTTGACCCTTGTACAGTGCATAAATTCCCAGGTTAAAATAATACCTGCGTATACTAGACTTATCTATTTTTTTATTTTCTTCAGTAGTTTTTTTTTTTTGTATTTTGAGCCCCCGGTACACAATAGTAACATTTGAAAATCGCTGGTCGAAATAGCACCTGCTTGTAACACTGACTCACTCCCCCTCCCTTATTTTCTTCAGTTTTCCACACCCCAGGTCGATGTTACCATACCTTGCATTTTTTTGCTATTGCGACCACTTGTACACCATAGTAATATTTGAAAAACCCAGATTGAAATAGCGCTTACATATAACATTCACTAACCTGAACCCCCCCCCCCGATAGCTCCCTTATTTTCGTCTTCCTTCCCAAACCCCAGGTCGATCTAACAATAGCTTCTATTGTTGCTATTTCGATCCCCTGTACAGATTAATAATTGAAAAACCCCGGTAGAAAAGGCATCTGCATTTATCTGTCACTAGACTGACATCCTCCCCCCCCCCCCACTCTCTCTTATTTTCGTCTCTCTTCCCAAACCCCAGGTTGATCTAACAATAGCTTCTATTGTTGCTATTTCAACCCACTGTCAACAGTAATATTTAAAAGCCCCCTGGTCGAAATAACGTCTGTATATAGCTGTCACTAGGTTGACGCCCCTACCCCTTCCTTATTTTCGTCTCTCTTCCCAAACCCCAGGTCGATCTGATAATAGCTACTATTATTGCTATTTGGACCCCCTGTACACAGTAATATTTGAAAACCCCCGGTCAAAAAAGTGTCTTCATAATAGCTGTCACTAGACTGACCCCACACCCACCTCCCTTACTTTGGTCTCTCTTCCCAAACCCCAGGTCGATGTAACAATAGCTTCTATTATGCTATTTCGACTACCTGTACAACGTAGTATTTGAAAACCCTGGTTGAAGTAGCGCCTGCATATAGTAGCCACAATACGGCAGTGACACGACGTAGTATTATTGTGTACAACTCTATGGTAGAGCCAGTATCTGGGTTAGCTGCAAAGAGCACTGGAGGGAGAAAGGAAAATCGTCTTATTGAAGCCAAAGCTATTAGACTGGATTTCTTAAGCCTGTAACGCGCGATTTTTGTTGTTGGAGGAAACAACGTTCTTTTAAGCCTAAGAAATCCGCTCTTAAAGCACTGTCTTGACTAGAAGTGCCGTTTTTTCCGTTACATTTTAATCTAGTGCACCTTGTAGCTATTACCTCCAAATGATGTCTCGTAGCCAATATGACGCCACATGACGCTGCTCTATACTGACCTCCCTCCCGTATTTTCTTCTTTCTTTCCAAACTACAGGTCGACCTAATAATGTCCCGTATTTTTGCAATTTCTTCCCCCCTGTACACAGTAGTATTTGAAACCCCCCTGCCGAAATAGCGCCTGCATATAGCAGCCACTAGACTGACCCCCCCCCCCACCACTCTTTCAACATTTTCTTCTTTCCAAACTACAGGTCGACCTAACAATTCCCTCCATTTTGATGCCCTGTAGGCTAGTAATATTTGAAAACCTCCGGTCGAAATATAGCACGCGAACCAGCCTTTACGTGCACTCTGATTGGCTGTCGTATCCAAGACTCCGCCTTCTGCAGTGATTGACAGAATAGCCGGTCGAAATAACAGCGCACGTGGGAGATACTACGCTGATGGGGGGGGGGGGGAAGTCGAAGTAACAACTGCCTTTTTTAATGACAAAGGGAAGGAAGACGATGAGGCTAAAAAATTCATTTTTATAATACAGTTTATATCAAATTAAATAAAACTAGTGCTCTACAGAAGAGCCTTTTTCAATTCTAAATAATTTTTTTCTGGGGCTGGGGGGGCCACCCTTGCCACCCTGTAGCTACGCTGCTGCATATTCCCCTCCACTAGTAAAAAAAATCGTAGACTAATAGCACAAATAGTTACAAAATCTTGCCACCCGCCGGCCGCCAGCTGTAAATTCCTAGATGCACCCCCTGGGGGAGGGGCGGCAGGGCAGGATATGGCTACGTGTGTTGCATCCGTCAGTCTAAAAAATAAAATGCCCTACTTTACCTTCCGTGACTCCGTCTGCTCCTCCTACACAAGTTAGGTTGTGACTAAAAATGTAGTAGCGTAATCCAGTTCCTAAGGGAACAAACCTAGAATTTTTAAATAACTATTCCAAAGAAGACAAAAATGATTGTATCAAGAAATCTTGCTTTTACCGGTATACAGTAAAATTGGCACCAACGCTCCACTTAACGAGGTGGATGAAGGCCACATGTTTCAGAATTGAAATACGTGCAGAAAACCTTGCTTAACCAAGAAGGCGCTCTTAAGACCACGTGTGGATGACTCGTAGCTGTGGGCACAGGCGAACAGGTGTTGTCAATAACAAGATCCGGGACCAATGAAAAATTTTAACTTCAGGAATAAAAGACACAGCTATCGTCACATTCTCTAGCATCACGTTTTTATTTTCTTAAAGTAAAGGTGTTTTGTTACCATATTCTGTCGGCAAACATGTGGTCAAATTATTTCCGACACCTTCAAAATTACATTAAATCGGCCAGCACTTGGCCCGTGGGACCAATTTCTGGTGACAGTGAGCGCCGTGCTTGTATGGCGTATGGTAGGCCAATTGTGCCACTTGAAGTTTAAAAGGTGTGGCTGGGATTAGGCTTACACTGTAAAGAAAATTGCAGTACAGTTCAAAAACCTTTTACACAATATTTTAAACGGGATAGTATGTGATATTAACTGCAGTAAGCAGCCTACATTTATTTTTAAATGGTTATGCTGTCTCTGCTATGAATGCTGTACCCCACAGCATGGGAGAGTGCATGCAGCGTCAGTCGAAGGAGGGAAAATAGTCGGCCACGTTGGGTAACGTTGGGTTGGGTACGATGGATACAACCGTATCCATCCAAATATGTTGCCGAAGATTACCAAAACCACCTCATCCATTCTGGGCTCTCATCCTTCTGGCAAAATCTTCCTTCTGCCCTTCCCCCACCCTCCCTCTCTTGCCTTCCCCATCTGTGCCACGCGTTGTCAGCCAACCCTTCCCCTTACCCACTCTCCACCCGTTGCCGGTTACCAACCTCCTTCCCTTTCCATCTTTTCCTAAATCTATCCTTTACTCACGTTTTGTCCTCTTATCTCCTCTTTCCTTCCCTATCCCCCTCCACTTATTGACAGATTTTTTCCCTATCCATCTGGCTTCGACCAATCACGCCCCTGTTGCAGGGAACATGAGTGTTTGGCCCCGGGACTATTGCATACAACTTTCAAGAGGACGTGTTTGTCATCTCACAAACTGCTGCGGCACGCACATCCCGTTGCAAAGAACTCGAATCTTTGGTTCTGGAACCATAGCACATAATTTGAGAGAGGAAGTGTTCGTCATCTAGCACACTTCTGCGGTGATTATCCGTCTGACTTTGACCACGCACGTCCCTGTTTCAAGAAACTTTTCAAGAGTTTGGCCCTGGGACAGTGGCACACAATTTACGAGAGGACATGTTCATCATTTCGCGCACTGCTGTGGCTTACCTGCCATAGACTAGATTCCAACTGAGGCGTATGATGAACCTAAGCCAGAACCCGGATTGCTGGGTCTAACGTTTTCTCTGAGCCAGATCCTGGGATACCAGGGTTGGCTGTTTTTTTTACCCCCAAACAGCAGACCTCTAAACGGATAACCTCTAACCATTTGGCTTCGACCACGTTTCAAGGGGCACCAGTCTTGGTCCACGGGATCCTAAAACACAACTTGCAACAAAACAAGCAATCTCCAGCAACAACTCCAAAGTTCGCCAAAGCCAAATCATTCATCCTAGACACTTCAAATTTGGTGTGCACCAAGTTGAAGAACCCTCTCGACACCCAAAAGGTTTCATAGTCCTACCACCCATAGGAAAAAATTCCGCCTTTTGACGCTCACTGCTTCCTATTGCATTCAAGTTCACCAAACCCAGACAGAACGTGCTAGCCACTTCATACTAGGTGTTCACGAAGCTGGTCACTCCATCTGGTTGTCCAAAAATGTTTCAGACCTGTATCCCTATTAGGACGGGAGTTATTAAATAAAAATCGAATTTCAGTATAGGCCTACTACGGAAAACCCATGTTAAACATATTTTGACCGTCAATAATGAACAAATGTGATGAGCTACGAACCTGGGGATAGGGTAGATTGCTTTAAGGAGGACGAAATACCCCTGGCTAGCAATTTCAGACCAACAGCACGAGTGATTGCTGAAAAACAGAGTACCTGTGGGACTTTTTTCGGCTTGTCCGAGTGGGGTTATTCGTAAATAGCAGAGATCGCTCACAGAGATCGCATGTACATGCGGTTAACCTTAAAATATGCGTGGAGGAGAGCAACCTTGACAACGAGTTTCATGATGTCTACATGGCCAGTTTTTGAGCTCCAACCGTTTACTCAAATTTTTGGAACTCTTGTAATGCTAAGAAAAGTGTGTTCAGGGTCACCAGCGCCAGTTACGAGGGCGCCCATCTCTTGGTGCTGTCCATCTGGCATCGTCCCAGGGCTCATGCTGATTTTGGCTGCGATGCGACCAATTTTTATTTTTCCTGCTCCATATGTTTGTGGCGAAATCAACATTCGGTGGGCTATCGATCGGCTTTTTTAGGTTGTCCCAGGTTTTTTTCGAATAGCTTGGCTCAAAGGGAGCGTACAGACATGGGGATAGGCTTGAACTGTGCGGACGGACGAGGGCAACACTGAAACCAAGTTTCATGATGGACATACAGCTGGTTTTTTTTTTTTTTTAGCAATTACCAAATAACCGCGCAGCCGTAACGCTCATAATGCTATTTCAAAGTGGCATTGCAGGTTTTTATTTAATACTGCCATTCACAGGGTGCGCACTGTGCATGGACATGGGCATAGGCTTGAAATGTCCGGACGGATGAGGGCTACGCTGACACCAAGTGTCATGATGCCCACACTGCTGGTTTTCAAACCCCGACCATTTAACGACATAGCCATAACACTCATAATGCTCTGAAAAGTGCGTTTAGGGTAACCAGAGCCAGAGGGTTAGTCCATAGGCGCCCATATCTTGGTGCTGTCCATCTGGCATCATCCTCCGGGCGCATGATGATTTTGGCCGCAATCCGATCAATTTTCATTTTTCCTGCGTTAGCATCGGTCAGTTCACAGGGAGCGCACGGATTGGGATAGGCTTGAAATATTTGGGCGAACAAGGGCTAACCTGCCAACAAGTTTCATGATGTCCACACTGCTGGTTTTTTGAGCAATTAGCAAATAACTGCATGGCCCTAACTAACTAGTAATGCTATTAAATAGTGGCGAAGTTATTTAAAATATCCATGCGACCACGAAAAAACCCTGCGACACCCCCCAGATAATTGACTTCCCATAGCACACTAAAAACCAGTTTGCTAACCGGGAAAAAAAATGAATAATGGTAGAATCACTGCTAAAATCAGCATGTGCTCAGGGGACGATGCCACAAGGACGGCACCAAGAGAAGGATGCCTTCGGAGAACCCTGTGGTGCTTGTGATCCTAATCACACAGAGGAAGTGTTATTACGAATGCCACGGAAAATCTGTCAAACTGTTGGGGCTCGAAAACCAGCATTGTAGGCTTCATGAAACTCGGTGTCTAGACAGCCCTTCGACACCACTTTAAAATGTTTAACGTCCATGCTCACCCTACTTTTAAAGTGGTGTCGAAGGTTTTTTTTTTTCGAATAGAGCCGCTTAGGGTGTGCACGGACCTGAGGATAGGCTTGAAATGCGGGAGAAGTGGGAAGGGCTGTATAGACTCAGAGTTTCATGAAGCCTACACTGCTGGTTTTCGAGCTCCAGCTGTTCGACCGATTTTCCGTAACATTTGTAATACTACGAAAAGTGCGTTTAAGGTCACAAGCACCGCAGGGTTCCCAAAGGGCGTCCATATCTTGGTGCGGTCCTTGTGGCATCGTCCCCTGGGCACATGTTGATTTTAGTAGTGATCCTACCATTATTCATTTTTTCTCGGTTAGCAACGCTGGTTTTCATTGTGCGACAGGAAGTCATTTATCCGGGGGATGTCGCAGGGTTTTTTCGTGGTCGCATGTTTTTTTTTTAATAAATTCGAAACTATTCGTCCGATTTTGATGGGGTTTGGGTTGTAAGATCTGCAATTTAGATCTCTAGCACATCCGGTTCGCGGTTTGACCTGCATTAGCAACACTAGGTGCACCGCCACATAGTATATAGGGACCTAGTGTCAGGATCAAAAGGAGTGCAGGGTAGCCAAAAATGAAATTTGACCAACCGAAGCAAGGCTCTGCCCTGAGTCGCCCGGGCCCTGTGGATATGCATTCCGAAGGTCCTGGATGCTTGGCTTGTTAGTTCTGACTCCTACGTTACCATCACTAGATGCCTAAGAAACCTCACACGGCCGAACATGGTTTTGAAACCGATCAAAGCAAGATTTGTTCAGGGCTTTAGCTAGCCTACTTCATGCCATCGATCGTTACTTTGTCACGAGTTATTGATACTCGTTTTTGTTAGTATGAACACCCTTCTTCTGCGTTAGCAATGCAGATGTAGGGGTCCAAATCATGGAGAGAAGGTTGGCGAGACCAAGGAAACTTGGATGAGCTATTCTCCATACTGAATAAACCTGCAAAGAGTTGAAGGTTCTGTGTAATCGTGCAGACCTGCCGAATCGCTCTCAATCACCTTAGTGTGCTAACTGCGGTGGCAATGACTAATGACTAGCTTTCTGTGGTCAGAGTGCTGTACGTCTTCCGTGGATGGTTCACGACTGACAGAGTGCTCTATGCCTTCTGCAGATGTGTCACGAAGGACAGGTTAGCTGCTATGATGACGGAGTGTGTTTACTTTTACGACTAGGCACACAAAGTAGGCTAGCCTCATCAGTCTTTGTTTATGTCTTGTTCGTATGGTTCTGATAGATGACTGGTGGTGCAGGCAGGTCGGGCCAGATTGGGTACTTTAAAGGAAGGATTGCCTGGGTTCGTATAAAATACATCTTGTGTGTACACTTTGGTACTGGATGAATTCTTCCGAGGAAAGGCAATAATAGGGAGGGTTGAAAAAACCTAAATCGTTGTGATCCGTTATAAATCATTTGCGGAAAGGTTGTGACTGACAACAACTAATTGTGTGAAATCTTTTCCGAATCAGTTAATATCTTTGGCTCTGACCAGAGGCTTAAAGTTTTGAAAATTCACTAAAAACATGATTTTCTTGAGTATCAATTGAAAATGCCCGAATTGCTCTGATCGAAATGCGCTAGTGCGGAAAAGTTGTAGTTTACCACCACTAAGAATTGTGTGAAATCTCGTCCGAATATGTTAATTTCTTTGGCACTGACCAGGGCCTCTAGATCTTGAACTTTTCCCGAAAAACTTGAAATTTCCAAATTCCATAGAAAATTTGCCAATGGTTGGATCGAAAATAAAAAGGCCGTAGAGTGGAAAAGGTTTTAATAATCATCAACAACAAATATGTAAAGTTTCTAGCCAATCAGTTAATTTGTTTAGCTCTGACCAAAGGCCCAAAGTTTTGTAATTTCACGTAAAAACAGCAAATCTTGTGTGATCATGTATTGTGTACTGCTTAATAATTGCTTATGCATTAGAACTCTCTTACGTCAATGTCATAGCATGTAGACGTTGAAGTTAGATTTTTTATCAAATTGCGGAATGATCTTTCTTGACAATAGGGTGGATCGTATGTATCCACCCCTGTTGTCGTGCCCACACACACGAGTGGATGCTTCGGTCACTAGTTTCACTGTCCGTTTTACAGCTTGCGTGTGGCATGGAAATAGGGAGAAATCCCAGCCATTGGGTTTTTTGTGCATAATCATCAGTTCGTCTGAGCTCACCAGGCTCAAGATTGGTGGTGGTGTAACCTTACACAGAAACCAGTTGATTAAGTCTATGTATTTCTTGGCTTCAAAGTTAAGCTGAGGTACCACAAATCTACGGATATTGCCTTCAGCTTACTATCAGTCTCCCTTGCCATGATTATTCTCCGAACTGCAAGCTGCATAATGTTGGCGTCATCATCTGTAAGCATGGCCAGGAGCATATCTTCTGGGCAAGCAAAGAACGCATTTCTAGCAATAATTTGATTAATAATTTCTAAAAGGATGGCTGGCAAGAATCTGGATCTCATTACGAGTTCGCATAAGTGCTTTGAACTATCGTTGATAGCATGTTTAGTTTTGATAGCAAACCATAAAGGAGTGTAAACTTTCATGACGTAATCCACAATCTGCTAAAAACCTGGAGAAGGATTTGTAGTAGCTTTATATAGCCTCAATATTCTGTTGGCAGTTGCCAACCAACGTGAATGTGACAGTGACCCCGGATTACATTTGCTGAGGTCAGCTGAGCAGGTGTCTGATTGAACTGCATTTGATATATCCAACAAATACCTTTGGTCATTGCTCAAGTCTGACACTGTTATAGAAGGTAAATCGGCGTCTACAGATTTATATTTGACTACGGGCAATCTTCGCATTCCATAAGTGGTTTACCTATGGAACCGGCATATGATTTGGGGCCACTTGTTGAGCCATCTATGTGTTCGAATAGGTGCCTGACAGGTAACTCATTTAATTGGAGGAGGCAAATAACCCATTGCAAAGGCTTGCCAATTTTTAGCTCCAGATGACGAATTATGCCAGATTTGTGCCCGGCATTCACTGCTGTACCATCGCAACCAATTACTTGATGCTTGCTGAAGTCACTAACCTTTGAGATCACATCCTTTGAGACCACATGCTCGTAAATGCTGTTGGATATATCAAGCACTGTGCTAGAGTTTGGAATCACATGTCCAATACACTGTGATGACGGCTCCTTCACTAGCGAGATGTGTTCCTCATTAATGGTTTCCCGGTAAAATTTGGCCCCATCTTTTATTTGGGCTATTGTCTTGTCCTTACGGCCGACAAAATACAAACCTCTCAAGGCTGTATCAAGCAGAGTATTTGTTTGAAGTTGATTATAGCATTTTTTTCTTTTCCCTTTGAATTTTTCTTTTGTTTGTTGCTAATGATGTGTCTGGCTGCAATACAAGACCCACATCCTGAATCACTCTAGATGCGATAGCAGCAGTTGCACAATCAGACACCCCAAATCGCTGACTTGTTAGTACGTTGCAGGAAGTGAAATTCGCATTTGAGAAGCAGATCGAGTTGGCTTACTGGTACTGCGACAGGGGAGGTTCTTGTCACGAGTTTCTTCATCAGGAAATAATTCATTGTTGGTTTCAGTCGGATTTTCTTCGTCAGTCACATTGGACACGCATGCGGCAACCTCCTGTTTACTGTAAAGAGCAGATTCTTGCAATTTTCATTTCATATGCTTCCGAAGCTTCTCTGTTTCAATAAAATCAACAGAACCAATGTAGCATTTCCTGGTTGTTCTCTGATCTACAAGGAATTGTCGCTTTTGGGCTAGGACTTTATTCTTTGAAGAACAACTGCATTTATTGATGTCAAAAGACTTGTAAGCAGCTATATCAAAAAGAGTTTCATTTGCTTCTTGAATAAATGTGTCAACCATATCTTTCACTGTGGTCTACATGAACTCTTCATATTAATATACTTCTTGTGATATGTGACTAATGTAGCACATAGATTTTGCTGAGAAGCTGTTGGAATCAATGCTGTCCGAAACAAGTTTTCTATTTTTTCAGCTACCGAGTCTGAAATACTAGAGAAACTTGGTTCTGTTTGTTGCCAGTCTCCAGCATACGTTTACGTCTTTCACTGAAACAACACCTTAACACATCTTCATTTGTGGGAAGCTGACTTTCACAAAGATCTTTTGGGGTTCCAAAAATGGGACAAACAAAAGTTTGTCTCAGAGGAGGCTTCGAACTTGAGAACTTTGGTTTTTCCATGGCAATCGTCACTTAGTGAAACTTACCGACGTGACAGGCTGGCAAAGGCTGACTGAAAGAATACCGGGCAGTGTAAAGGCTGGCTGAGATATGAATGGGGAGTCGGAAGACTGGCTGAGAGGAAAAGTTAGAAGGTAATGAGGAGTGATGCGAATGGGAAGCACCGGAATAAAAAAACGTAATTAGTTATTACTGCAACATATTTCACGTTTTTAATGTAAAATTACGAAACTTCGGGTCTTTGGTCAGAGCTGAATAAATTAACTGATTGGCAAGAGACTTTACATATTTGTTGTTGATAATTATTAAAACCTTTTCTGCAGTAGGGCATTTCGATTTTTGATCCGATCATTGGCAAATATTTGCATATTTTCTGCATTACACAAAAATACAGATTTTGCTCTTTTTTTTCACATAAAATTACAAAACTTTCGGCCCTTGGTCAGAGTCGAGTAAGTTAAATGATTGGAATGAAATTTTCCACAATTGTTGTTGATGGTTATTAAAACTTTTTCCACACTACGGCATTTTTATTTTCGATCAGAACATTGGTGAACAGTTCGAGTATTTTCTGTGTAACTTGCAAATTTCACGTTTTTAGGGAAAATTTCAAGATTTTAAGGCCCTGGTCAGAGCCAAAGATATTACCCGATTCGGACAAGATTTCACACAATTCTTAGTGGTGATCAACTGCAACTTTTCCGCACTAGGGCATTTCGATCAGAGCAATTCGGGTATTTTCAATAGATACTCGAACATTCCATGTTTTTAGTGAATTTTCAAAACTTTATGCCTCTGGTCAGAGCCAAAGATATTAACTGAATCGAAAGATTTCACACAATTTTTAGTGGTGGTCAGTCACAAGTTTTCTGCACTAGGGCATTTCGATAAGAACAAGTTAGGTTTTTCAACCCACGCTAATACAAATGTCTGGGTAATAATAATTGCGAAGTACTGACAACGAGCGGCCTAAAATCACGGCATAATATCGGCCCTATGCACACACGTTTGCCTAATTATACAATAAATCTTGACGGGTCTCCTTCGCAAAGCACGCTAATTTCGAAGAACACCGATTTTTCTAATCAAAAACCGGTTTGGATACTCCCAATCATGTTATTAGGAAATCACGTACGCAGTCGATCGCTTTCCATCGTCCAATCACGGCGATACTAAACCAAAACAACTCTTAATAACGACATCATGCCATCGGTTGAGGAAAACTGCTACACGTCACAAAAGCCTACATCACCCAATATGCATATTCTTTATGCGAAAAAAATCAGCGAAAAAACATCGAAATTCGCCACATGCCGCACGTTCTGAGCAAAATAAAACAGTACAAGCTGAATCAGAAAACAGTAGCAAGTCCAACGAACGAAATCTCACAAGTCCATTGGCCATGAATGTCGAAAATAATTCTGATCAAACTGCTACTGTTCCCGAACACGTACACGTACTCAAGAACGAATGCAAAATACAAAATTAGTCCTGAGACTTCACTTGCGAGAAATCGTGAAAGGAGAAAACGAATTAAACCAATAAAATTAGATCTCTGAGTTAATTTGTTAATTTTGAATTGTAAAACTAATATTCTATTTTCTCAGATAGTTAGCAGAACTAGCGTAGATCTGACTCAAACGTAATAAAATTAAAATATAAAAAGGTGTCTGACACGGGTTATGAGTTGTAATATATCGTCCTTGTTTTCTGTGTGCTCACTTTTAATTAAAACCGTAGTCAACAATTAATTAGATTAAATATATTTGTTGACTACGGTTTTAATTATAGAGCGAGTGCCGTTCTAAACTATGTTTGTAGTGGGTTGAAAGTGAGTTCATAAAAAGACTTCTATTTTAAACCGTTCAGAGTAAATGAAAAATGTATTGTCCCATCGTTCCTCGTAGTTTGAATTGGCAGACTTTCTTAATGAAGAAAATTACTTGTGATTAAGTTGTAAATGTAATTTATTGCTGGAAATTACTGTGAATCATCTACAATTTGTGATGATTAATTTCATTGGATTGGAAAAATGTTGATCGACTAAATTGAAAAAAAATTTAAGTTATTGAAATGATGTTTCTCCTCTTTATATGAATCATGTAATTTGTTAGCATCTATTGTGTGTTAAAAACTGTCCATTTTTACAAAAGGTTTTGGGGACCGATCGCCACTTACAATCGTCAGAAACAGCTAAAAGCAGTAAGATTTTCACTGAGGCATAAATGGATATATTGAATGTCTAATGTTGTATAACTGAAATCTATTAATAGCTGAGGGGGACATGGTATGTATACAGTTTGGTGTGTGCACCTTGCATGAACACACACACATATGATAATTATATTGATGTCATTACTGATTCGTCCTGTGAAGTGTACTTGCCAGTTAACCATATATTACAGCCAATCAACATGCAGTCACATGACATGTAAAGGTATTATATACCACTGTTCTTGCATTAAGCAGATCACTCGTTATCGCAGTCAACACCTTGTTCTGTCCCTTCCCTTTAGGTTAGGGTGAGTAGCCACTTAAGGCAACAAACGTATGTAATGTTAAATACATATCAATGCTATTTTGATGTGGTGCAGTGAAGCTCCCATCCTGGTTAGCCTCTCCCTGCCTTATTATTTTATTCTGTGTTGGAATGGTATCTCTATCTTTATTGTAACCGAAGTTACTTTTTTGCATTGGCGTGCCCTTACAGACTGATTTAGCCACGATAGCCCTGTCTCCCTACTCGACCAATCCGCCCCCGCATCGAATCAATGAGTTGTGCGAGTACGGCAGGTCGGCTACATAGATAGCAAGCTCGGCTGATGCTGCTCGACACCACCTGACGCCGTCTGACACCACCTGACGCCGTCTGACACCACCTGAAGCCATCTGACACCGCCTGACGCCGCTGAGCACCACTCACACTAGAGACAGAGAGAGATAGAGGGATTGATCTCAGCCATGACACGTGAAGAACACGAGTAGCCGTGAACTCGTCATTGAATTGCAATGCGATAAACCCGATAATGAACAGCTCCAAGTCTCAAACCTCATTTTCTCAGAAGAGGGGACGGGGAACAAAAAGCTCTCCGTGGACACCATTTCCCCCCCCCCCCCCCAGCAAGAATGTCAACCGAACTAAAACAGACAATTTTGTAAAGCCTGTCTAAAATTCCTTATAAAAGAAAACCACAAAGTTGGGTGACAACATCGTTACAACATCGCAGACAAGCATCACGGAATTTCTTTGGTAAGATCCATCGTTAATTATCGATTTTGGTGGGAGCAAACTATTAATGAATGACCGATGGATGTGCTAAACTTATGCATGAACATTGCCACTACCGTTATGAGTTGGCAAAAGTAATTCTAAACGAACTTAAATACAGAAAATACGAACTTTCAGTGTTGATTGAAATTCAATTTTATCCCAAGTTTATAGCTTATGTATGACATATTTTTCGAAGATATCCCCATGACTTGTTAACTCCTGTATAAATAAGGGCTGACTTTTTTCTTTTTTCTGTCAGAATTTTACACCTCTTCATTAAAATTGAATCCTCAAGGGCATAAGAACAGCGCATTGTAGAGCTTGACCGACTTAAAGCAAGCATCGATTATGTCAAATTCTGTGGTTTGTTGACTCCAGTTATAGTAGCATGTCATGATGATCGCAGTTCATCTTTCTTTTGCGTCCAAAACACCCAGTTTCACAAAGTTATCGTACAGAGTATTTTCATTCATATTCGCATTCACATCTCTGCACTTCGGACCAGCATTTCCATTGTTGTTGATTAGCTTGCCCAATTTGCACTCCATTATTTCAACAAATATATGCACTTATTTGCGTATCGTATTTTACACTTTGGAAGACAGCATGAAACAGTGTAGTAGCAACTGCTCGGCCAGTCAGAGCACTTCAAGTACACACATATTAAAAACGTGACTGTGGGTCTGTGCAAATGACACATTTAAAGAAAGTCTGTTAACCATTTCCCTTTCTTGTCTTTAGAACAATAACAAGAGAATGATTAAAATAGAGCCTTTACTTTAGCTCCAAAAAGCAAACTTATAGTAAAGAGAGAATATGTTTTTTTTTTTTATTATTAGTTTTGGTTTTTTTGTGCTTCCATCAGTCACCTTTATTAGACCAATTTTTCTGTACTGTTCTGAATGGCTGTTCTTGCTGCATAGGCTTCTTGATCAAAACAAAAATTTCCATGTAACACCTATCGTTAAATGCAATACCGCATAGTTTTAAGCTGGTTATTTCCTGACCCAGTAGTAAACGTTCTCATTCTGTTTATTTCTCTGGCCTAATAAAATAATAATACCCTCACAGAATTCATACTGAGACTTCACATCTATCGCATTGTCTTTTTCCATCTCCTTGGCTCTAAGTAAGCTTTAGTGTCGGTCTGGAATGAGGCTCCTCCTGTTTATTATTTATTTTCCTGCAATGTACATCGTCAGCTAAAGAAAACAAACCTTTATACATAGTTAATGAAAGGAAATATGTAATTAATGAAAGGAAATATGTAGTTGATGAAAGGAAATATGTAGTTAAT
>JAHWFP010068193.1:0-32446 GCA_023313725.1 Lithobius niger | reverse complement strand
TCCACCATGATACTTGGAATAAATAACAGTTGCCTGTAACAAATTACAGCAATCATTATACTTCAATTCCATTACAGTGTATATATTTATATGCAAAAGTACCCGTCCATTCTACTGAGAAAAAGAACACTACTTTAGGCCTTTTAAACACAAGAATTCTTCCTCAAGACTTTTCTTCACAAGTTGATGCGAGTGGGCAGCTTTTTATTTTCTTATATACTGCATTCTTGGCGTTTATACACATAATTTTTCTTAAAAACAGTTCCATACTTTCCAAGCATATGTAACGCGTTTCATTTGGTAAAGGTGCACCTTGTACGTAATCTACCGTACAGGGCACACCGCTGTGAACTCAGCAGCTATCCAGCGGCGCAGAGCCAACTTCCGGACTAGGCCCCACTGAATGCAGCCATCCACGACCTGGATATACGCCGGTATTGGCACCAAAAGGAACACTACAGAAGCCAGCACTCAAAGTGTGAGGCCTGTATGGCAAGAATTGAATAGGAATCCCAGTTCAGCAGTTCCTCGAATCGTTCAGGGGTCACGATTCAAACAACTGCTTGAAAAGGTAAACAACTGGAGAGGAGCTATCCCAAGTTACGGCAGAGAAAGAAATTCAAGATGAAAATTGGCGTATCTTGATGTGAAGCTGAAGAGTAAGAATAATGGCGTAGTCGAGATTGAGCTGTACGTTAAGCCAACGGTTACAGATCGGGCGATCCCATACAACTATTGTCATCCAACCTGAATGCATTGGCACAAAATGAATTTGTTTGCATGATTTGGTATTTGAGTATCAGTGAAATAGCAAAGCCTCATCTTTTTTGATTGCGAAAATAATTTGAGTGTTGCAGGTACTGTCGATGTGATGTTGCCAAGGCAAAGAGATTTACTGGCATTGAGAAAAGGCATATGCGCAACCTACTTGAGGCCTCCATCATTGAACATATATACTTTATCGGAGCACAAACAAAAATTTCCGAAAGGTTATCCACTATAAGCTTTAAAGAACCATGTCACTTCTGCTAGGAATAATAAATCTATATTATAAATTTTAAGTGTGGAGCAAATTGTTGATAGCAAAAAAATGAAAATTCAAGTTATACTTACTGCAGCTACAGAAATACATTTCATTTTTGTCACATTATCAGGATGTAACCTGTAAATATAAATAAAATTATTTATTGTCATCCTATCATCATCATGTTATAATCGTCAACAAAGGTTCTTGAACAAACAATAAAGTAGTAAGAGGGCTATGCATCAGGCCATGCAATGTTGTTGCATTAGTTAAGACAGAATTATTGTCTTCACTAGCTGGTAATTTGTCTAGCCCGTTGAGGTAACCCATGGCTCTAAGGGTGGAACCTGTCAGCACGTACCCGTCAGTGGCTTCCATAACACGGAATGCAGAAGAGATGCTCGTCCGCTGCACTTCACTCTCATGCTTTGGTATTGTTGACTGGTTCCCAATTATGGTAAGAGATGGCGCTAATGTTCCTGTCATGCAGCTACATTGCTCTGATGATGATGATAATGATGATAGTCCTCACCAGGGTCGGCATCAGACCCTGGCCTACCTGGGGCATGTGTGTACCCGGGCCCGTGTACTGGTAAAAAAGTTATCAGTCATTGAGTGGTTTGTTAAAAAGGTTTTCAACTCTTACTGCCCCATCCGCTGCCTGCACAGCATCTACAGTACAGCAACGGGATGCTGAACTGAAAGTCCAGGCTTTGCTGCATTGCACATTGTTGTAGCGTGCTTTCCTACATTGAATAAGCTTGCTATGGATGTCAGAGCGGTTCTCATTGATTGCTGATATCATCAGCAACCAAGCTGAGACACTGTTGCTAATGTTGGCGACTGCGGGAACACAAGACACGAGACATGCAGTTGGCACAAAATCGTCAGTTGACGTACTTATTATATGTCATTGACAGGACACGTCTAAGCAATGAATGCTTCCAGATTTAACATAGCGTAGTCAAGTATATGTGAGCTAGGTCTCGTTTGGCTCTCCACATGACCTTTTATTACGTCATGATAACGATTTTGTCTAACCGGCATCTCTCGTGTTTGACTACACGCGGGTTGTTAAGACGGGTAGAGCTCGTTCATTTCTTTAGCAAAACAATAGTATGGTGTGCAATTAATATCAAACTGTGTCTACAGAAACATTGTTGTCACTAGTAAGAGCTTTCTTTAAATATTCAAACACATTTACATACATAATGTTTTATTAGTAAAAGTGTAGACTATAAATAGTCAATCATTTTAATAAGCTTATGAAAATTGTTATACTGGCAGTTTTTTGGGAAGTTGTCCGTTGTTTTCTATTAGCTAGCTACCACGGCGGACATTAAAACTATACGCATAGCAGGACACAGTGGGTAAATTAATTAATTGGCAGAGTGATAAAACTTTTTTTTAATACCGAAAAGTCGGTCAACTCACCATTTCTACTTTGGTTCAAATTCATGACTTATACTCACAGTTCGATCACGCAAAACCAAAAGTCAACGAATTTCAAAGGGTTTAACCTCGAAACTTGCGAATTTTCGACAACCTTTACTGGTTGTCTTCTTCAGGCAGTTAAGCCACCAGCACACACACTCACAATCCTTCCAAACCTAACAAACTTCCAAAATTCAAAACACCCTCCTCTTCACATCACAGTAGGCAGGCTCCCCTTCCTTGACACGGTGGTAAGCAGAGGGAAGAAGGGCAAGCTATGCTGGGAACCGTACGTAAAACCAACTCAAACGGACCAGGGAATTGAGTTTTCATCGGGGCACCCCAAATCCCAGTTGTTGGCTATTATGAATGGAGAAATGAGGAGGATCCGGAGTCGACTGATGAAAGTGACGGAAGGCAGTGGGTGGTTTGAAAGAGCGAAAGAAAAGTATTTAGCTCTTGGGTACCCTGCTAGAGCCATGAATGAAGCTACTCAGAAAGCCAAGACCTGGAAAGACCCCTTGCGCCAAATGAATCCGAAAGACCCACCCCATGAGAGTCCGGTTGAGGTTCACTTATTTTCTGAAGGGAGGAGAAAGGGTTAAAAAAGCCCTGGCCAAAGTAGGGATAACCTATTTTTTCCGCAATCCCAAAAACATCAGAAAACTGCTTGGAAGTAAGATTTTGAGGCAAGAAGAAAAGGAAAAGCCAAACTCCACCACTGGCGAACTTGGCGCCAATAACACTGGAGAGCAGGAAGAGGCGGAAGATGCAAAACAATACCACCAACACCAAACCAGGTCGAGGACGGTAAGAGCCCGACAGACGAATGAAGATGAAGATCGGCAACCAGAACAGAAAAGCACGAGAGGAGGGGTGGAAGAAGACGCAGACTACGATGTTAAAAGACTACCCAATACCACCAGGGTAGTCTATTGGATCCCATGCAGGGAGTGCCCAAGTGGGTGCATTGGAGATACAAAATGTCGGATTTGCGTTAAAGTTAAGGAGCACTGGAAAGCCACCCTTGAAGAATACAAAGGTAATGCAGCGGTCGTGCGTTGCAAGAAATCTAAACACCAGATTGACTGGGAGCAGACTAAAATCTTGCTCAAGTCGGATTCCAGCAAGTGGGCACACGTCCGTGCCTTAGACTCAATGGCCATTCAGCAGTGTAGAGGCATGTCAATAAAACTACTGAACACACAAGAACCAGCCTATAAAATGATTAGTAACATGGTGACACCCCAATTCAAAACTAGGCTGGAAGCAAGCTGGAAGAAATTCCTCCCCGCACCACCAACTACGGAGGAAGAAACATCGACTATGAGC
Organism: Lithobius niger; assembly: GCA_023313725.1. Taxonomy (NCBI): domain Eukaryota; kingdom Metazoa; phylum Arthropoda; class Chilopoda; order Lithobiomorpha; family Lithobiidae; genus Lithobius; species Lithobius niger. The sequence continues at coordinate 28,656 of JAHWFP010068193.1, read as the reverse complement.
AGTGCCAACACCAGCTTGGAATGCTGACTCAAGGCCTATGTGATGTGAAGAGGAGAGAGTTTTGAATTTTGGAAGTTCGTTGGGTTTGGAAGGATTGTGAGTGTGGGTGCTGGTGGCTTAACTGCCTGAAGAAGACAACCAGTAAGGGTTGTCGAAAATGCGCAAGTTTCCAGGTTAAAACCTTTGAAAATCTTTGACTTTTGGATTTGCGTGATCGAACTGTGAGTATAAGTGATAAAACTGCTACTTTAAACTATGAAAGGAATTTTTATGACTGTATTCTTAGTGCCCCGGGATCAGTAGTGGCGTGGAACCCCAGATGTCTGCCATGCTCCATGAATTATAAATTATGTGCTTCAGAAAAGGAGGAAGGTTTTATAATGACCTCATATAATTTATAGACACAAAAAGCTTATATGAACACAAAAATTTGCTCTCTTCCTAGCAAAAAAATATTATGCATGATAGAACATAACCTCAGGATCAAAAATAAAGGGGTAGAGTAATGTGATTCCTTCCCCCTCTCCCACCCCTCCAACCAAAAGTCAAAGTCGGCAAAATGTATCTCAGCCAGTGGGACGAACTATAACCAGCAAAAAAAGAACTTCTTAAAAGTCGTCTTGCCGCCCTAATATCCCCCCACCCCCTCATCCCTACTACATAGTCCTAGATCCATCCCTGCCCGAGATATTAGCGGTGTGCCCAGCCAGTCCCCGGGTAGAAATTTGGACCAGGCAGTGCCCCTCCCTGGTCCTCGCTCGCTTACGGAATTAATACTGTAGATTATTAGGCTACACCTTAATAAAAGGAGCCTGGCAAGATTTAATTATTTTAAAGACACCAAATTCATCAAGCAAGGTAAATAAAGTTAGGTAACAGGGCAATGTGGCTACTGGGATAGTAGGAGCAGTGGTGCCTACCCCCCCCCCCCAGTTTAAAAATGGTACTCGCATATTTCTGACTTGGACTAGTGGTTGGGTTGTGACACCCCCCCTCCACACACACACACACACACATATTTCTATCCCGTCATAAGGGATCGGTCATTATTCATGACCGGGGGAAGGGGGAAGTAGAGGAAATAAAAATGCGACCACCAGATTTTCGATGACCCCCCCCCCCCCCGGGAGCACTCAAGAAGAAAGCCGGAGCGCCCCCAAAAAGGCCCAAAAATAATGTGGACCCCCCCCCCTCCTTCAAACAAAAATGCGCTTTTCGTATACCCATTGAGACTGTCTGCAGATGATTCCTGTAGCCAAACTAAGTACTTCTCCGCATCTACAGTTATCATAAGTTGTAAGGAAACGTATCTCGTTTTTACGAAAAGACATGTTGGATTAAAAATGTTTTACAAAATGTTCCTTACACCCATCTCTCGTCGAGATTCATACAATAAGTATGATGAACACACTGTTTACTTGCATGCCCGCATCTGTAACATAGTTAGCACCTGAAAGATAGAAGAAGCCAAGAAACTAGGTGCCAATGCTTTTCTACAAAGTTTTTTGTAAAAACTACGCTTGCAGAAATGGTATAATAGCATCAAAACCTTGTAACATTGACATCATCATGGAGGGAGCTGAGGTGTTTTTAGAAATTTTGACTGTGGAAAGTGCCATTTTTGAGTCCAAAAATTACTTTTTCTTCCGGTTGGTCAGTGTGTTTTTTACTCCCCCTCTTGACGGGATCTGAAAAATTTATGACCACCAGACCAAAAACTTTATGACCTCCCACCCCCCGTCATGGTCGGCCCCCCAACTTTAGGTCCCCCCAACGATAAATAATGACCGGTCCCCAACAGACGGGTGCAGCAACAGCATCTACTGTTCTGTTTCGTTTTCAATCAATATTCATCCGTGAATAAAATTATAAACTAAAACATTTTTTGTTGTTTTTTTCTGGATTTATGTGTTGTATTGACTGTAGACGGTTCATATTGTGTTATTTCAAGAAATAAAATCACACCTAAACCAGCAGGAAGGACACAGTTCACAGTTCTACTTGAATTTTCAGAGAAAATACCGTTCTCATTCTTCAGAAATACACGCACAACACGGAGGAAAAATAAGTTCTCACATTACCAATTCATTACCAATAACAAACCTTCGAGCTTTGCAGTCTTTTGCTATGAAACGCTTCTCCCAGCGACGAGTCCCTCTCATGAGCCTCACGGGACCATCTTACAACAGTATTGAGGGCTTGGTGCACCATCAGCTCACAGCCGAGTATGACAAGAAGTGGAATCTCCTTGGAAGCGATGATATATAGATCAGTAGTCTGCTTCTCCACGCGTGTCCTTTCGAAATTTTGTTTATAATTGGTAATGTGAGAACTTATTTTTCCTCCGTGTTGTGCGTGTAGGTCACTTGTGCGTGTAGTCGCTCAATGACTTACCAATGCTGCCTGTAACTCAGTTACCTGCCCAGCTCTGCCCATAAACCAGTGACCTACCCACCTTTGCCTGTAACTCAGTGACTACCCTGCCTTGCCCGTAACTCAGCGACCTACCCAGCTTTACCTGTAACCCATCTATGTATCAAGTCTTTCCATAACTCAAGTGAGCTACCCAGCTCCACCTATAACTCATAACTTTGTCCATAACTCATAACCTGTCAGGCTTCACCCATAACTCAGTGACCTGCCCAGCTTTGTCCATAATTCTGTAACCTACTCAGCTTCACTAACAACTCAATGCCCTCTCCAGCCTTGCCTGTAACTTAATGGCTACCCAGCTTCGGCCATAACTTAGCAACAAATCCAACTTTCCCCATAAATCAGTGACCTACCCAGCATAGCTCGTAATTCAGTAACCTACCCAGCGTAGGTGGTCACTCAATGACTTACCAATGCTGCCTGTAACTAAGTTACCTGCCCAGCTCTGCCAATAAACCAGTGACCTACCCAACTTTGCCTGTAACTCAGTGACTACCCTGCCTTGCCCGTAACTCAGCGACCTACCCAGCTTTACCTGTAACCCATCTATGTTTCAAGTTTATCCATAACTCAAGTGACCTACCCAGCTCCACCTATAACTTGGAAAACTACCCAGATTAGCCCATAACTCAGTGATCTACCCAGCTTTGCCGTAACTTAGTGGCCTACGCCGTTTCGCCAATAACTAATGACTTACCCAAGTTTGTCCATAACTTAGTGACCTACCCAGCTTTGCAGATAACTCTGACCTACAAAGCTTTACCTGTAATTTGGTGGCTACCCTGCTTCATCAGTAACTCAGTGACCTATCCAGCTTGGCGTGTAACTCAGCTCCGTTTCAAGCTTTTCCCATAACTCAGTGACCGACCGAGCTTTGGCCACAACTTAGCGACCTACCCAGCTTCGCCCGTAAATCCGTGACTTATCCAGCTTCGTCCATAATATAGTGACCTTCTGTAGAAAGAAATGCCTCAGTTGTTGCAAAACTCCTACAGAAACAAACCAGGATTGCTACAGCGAAAACACCGCAAAACTGCTGCTGAATCACTCCAGGACTACTGCAGAAATACTATTTAACGGCTGCAGAATCATATACCAGAAATGCTGCAAAAAACACCCACATTCCCTCAAAACTACTTCAGAATTCCTTAAGAGCTGTTGTAGAAATACTGCAAAATAACACCAGTAATGCTACTGAAACACCTCGAATCTCCCTAAAACTACTTCTGAACCACTCCAGGACTGCAGCATTACAACTCCAGTCCTGCTGCAGAATCAATCCAAGACTGCTGCAGAAAGACCTATTATTGCTGCAGAATTAATCCAGATTAGTTTCAGAATCACCCAAGGAATCTGTCCAATCACCGCAGAATTGTTACATACCCCGAACGTGCTGCAAAACCACTCAAGGACTACTGCAGAAACACTCCAGACCTTCTGCAGTACCACTTAAAGACTGCTGCAGAATTACCCCAGGAATGTTGCCGAATAACCAAAGAACTGCTGTAGAATTACCCCTTAAAGGCACATAACTCCCTCCGGTATATTTTAACAGTTTCACTCGATACATTACCGGAAATAGTTTTATATAAACTGATTTACCTTTCATTTGCTGGTCTAAGGGTACGATGCAGATGTCAGTAGTGGCGCGTGAATGTTATTAGGCTTGTTTTAAACGGCTCGGTCCGAGCGATATATAACTCCCGCCACATCGCTGGCAAGCCGCGGCCCTGGAGGAAGGATAATTAATCCTTCGCTTATGTTGCGACTTGGTCGTACGATGTGTCACGTTGCCGCGGCCCCGAAATGAGTTTAACTATTGTCTTAGAGCAATGCGCGCTCCGGTCGTTTGAACTATATTTTAGCGTAGGTGACGCAGAGTAAATCGGCCAGAACGGAGGGATTTATGTGCCTTTAACTGCTGAAGAATCACTCCAGGACTGCTGTAGAAATGCCTCATTATTGCTGCAGAATGCTGCATAATTATCACAGAATTGTTACAGAAATACCCCAGAACTGCTACAGAATCACTCCATAACTGCTGCCGAATTACCCAAAAATTAGCACAGAACTGCTGCAGAATACCCCCCCCCCCCCAAAGATTTCCTGCAACAAAAATCCGCTGAACTGTTGCAGATCAATCCTGTAGAGGTATGTCTCCAGGTATGATTCTCAATATCGTATTTACCTACTACTTACTTTATTTTCGTAGCACAGTATCACGCACAATTTGAAAATAAAAAAAAACATCAGTGCAAATATCTTCTGCAAATATTTGACAGTCTGTAATCTGGAGATGTAGGGGCTCAAACATACTTTATTGCTATTCTAATATTATAAACTGAAGCATAATTAAAGTCAACATCTTACCTGCCATGAGGACATAGCATCTGTGAGTTATCAACCTTTTTTGGAGGCGATGTCTCATCGTGCATCCAATATGTTAACCAATCCGTACTTATCCACTCAAAAGGTGCATCTAGGAAAAAAATAACTTTCAGCACACGTTTACCAATGACGAAGTAGTTCTAATTTTTCATAGCAGAACTAAAAACCTTGTTGTGACAGAAAAACAAAATTGTGCACAGCATACACTGCGTTGCATCAAATGGCGCCACGGCAGTTGGCACAATCTGTTGGTTGGCACGAAACACTCAAGTAAGCCTGGAGGATGGACTAGAGAATGGTGCTCCAGACCAAAGCATTGTTTACTGTGAGCCGCAAATGTGAAGAGTTGAAATGGCCAAGACTGCGTAAGAACCCAGTCGCAGGGTAAAAATGATAGAATATCCCCATCGTGTAATTACTATCGTGTATACTATTATATACAGGGAAGGAGAGCACTTGGAAATGAAACATCTTCCCATATCAAAGGGATTGAAAAATATTAAGTACATGTTTGAGAAGTGGGATGCAGAAATGAACCTTCTGTTAAAGTCTATGCTTCCTAAAAAAATTCTTCAATTTTAACAAAATTAATTGCAAGTACTTTATTTTCACGTCTCACGTATACTTAAGTCAGTTGTGGAATCAGGTCCGCCCAGAGGTTTGATTGGGCCTATGGCACCAAATTTTCCGTGCCCTCCCCCCCCCCCCCACCTTTCTTTGCGACATTCTGAGGTCCTTTTTTTTTACACTTCTTTTGCTTTTTGGGGCTTCTTCTTTTGAATCGGTTTCTGCAATCATGCCAGTTAAAACTTAGTAGTACCATGGAGTACGGCCCCCTTGTAAACCTGGGCCTATGTGCCATTAATGCACTGAACACGCTTTTTGCAGTTTTAATTTTCCAGTTGATGGGCTGGACCCCCTTGCAAAACAGGCCTAGGGGTAGTAGCCACCCTAGCTCCACCCTTTACTTAGTCATGCGTGGAATTCAAACTGGCATTGGAGACGATGTCCTTCTGATAACTGGGCTATGCTTGTTCACTTTGCTCAGAGGCCCCCAGAACTACTCGCAAAGCTGGCAGCACACCCGGGCACCAACTTTTTATCCCATTTTGCAGATGTCATCTCAAAAGGACTCTAGGACTGAACAAGACATTGAAAATAAAGATGTACGGATAGAGGGAACTGGAGAATTCAACTTCAGGTTGAAGGTTAACACCCCAAACCACTTTTAACTCTTCAAGAAAGCCATCGTACTCACCATCTTTAGCTGGCAGCATCTGATACAGATTTTGAATTTCTGTTTGCTTTGCTTTCCCAGTCATAACATTTTCTTCCTAAGTAAAAATAAATAAAGATCTCCCTCAGAAAACTTAAAAAAATTTCTAATGCAGTCATTGCTGAAAAGGGGATGAACTTGCCCGCATTGTAGCTATTTCTTCGCACCATTGCTCAAATTTGCTGTTATCACGGATGACACAAGCCTGTAAGTGTTCTGGAATGTCCCATTCTGCTGAACTGTCAACTGGGATTGCTTAAATGGAAAAAAAAAGCATTACGTTTGAAAGAATAAAACAAGAAAACATGTTCAGCCTAACGTAGCTCAAGTTAAAACAACTCAATTGTTAGACCTCTTGGAAACCAAATCTATCCACCCAAAACCAAAACATACATAACAGAAGCAGCTAAGTTTACAAAAAGGGTCAGCCTTTAAAGGTATTGCTATCATTCAACCAGGGAAACGCCACCCAAGGTTCTATTAGCCAAGTTAATCGCACCAACTAATAGTTCAAAACTTAAATGAAAAGTAGAACATTGTTACTTGTGGTACCAATCTTCAAGTTTTCATTTACTGACGAAAGTATTACTCGGTGCGATGAACTTGGCTAATAGGATTAACCTTGGGAGCCTTTCCCTGGTTGAATGATATCACTAGCTTCAAACGCCGACCCTTTTTGAAAACTTGGCGGCTTCTCTTATACCAGTTGGTTTTGGGCGGATATCTCATTTTTCATAGGACTGCAAACATACAAAATGTTCATATTTACATGAAGTCCAAGCAGCTGTAAAAGGAATTTTCGACAAACAATAACCTCTCTCGTTGCTATTGAATTTTTTTGAGGAATTTTTTTGTCTGTAAATTTTCATATTGATAATTTTCACATTTGCCATTGCCAAATTAGCCATTGGATCACCCAACTCGCACACTGACTAGTAAACGCTGATTTTCGTTCGCTTCACTCTTTCAATCAGCGCATTTCCCTTCAGTTGGTCCTCCCGAGGTTAATGTTAATCTACGCAATGAAGCTGGAATTGCTTACTCACTGAGCGCATCCCCCTTCAGCTGCTTTGTTTGTCTCTGCATCTTCCCCTTACAGCAGGGGAGCCAACTGGCTAATACAGAACTTTCGTTGGACTTGTCCTGGTTTTAACTGCAGCAAGTAAAAATGTGTAACCTGGGAGAGCGACTGCAGGCATTTTCTCACTCATGAGGCCTCACTGAACAATTTTTTGCTGGTTGTCATTAACACCCAGCTCATTCCGACGAAAGTCCTTATTTGACGCATTTAATTGTGGCCATATGGTGACGTTTTACCCCAAGATTTAAGCTAACCCACACCACGAAGAACGATAGCAGGCATTTATCACTCATGGGGCATCAATGAACAAGTTTTTGCTGGCTGTCATTAACACCCAGCACACTCCAACGAAAATCCTTATTCGACGCATTTAATTGCGTATTTTGGTCATCTTGTGACCTTTGACCCCAAATTTTAAGCTAATCAACACCCTGGGCGTGTGACAGCAAACACTTTTTCACTCTGGGGACCTAAACAAACAATTCTTTTCTGGCTGTCATTAACACCCAACTCACTCCAACGAAAAGCCTTATTTTTAGCATTCAACTGCATATTTTGTGCCTACTGTAACCTTTGACCCTAAGTTTTAACCTAATCCACACCACAGGGGAAATGACAGCAGGCATTTTATCACCCATGGGGCATCAATGAACAAGTTTTTGCTGGCTGTCATTAACACCCAGCTCACTCCAACAAAAATCCTTATTCAATGCATTTAATTGCGTATTTTGGCCATCTTGTGACCTTTGACCCCAATTTTAAGCTAATCCACACCCGGGCGAGCGACAGCAAGCTACTTTCTCACTCTTGGGCCGTTATAAACAATTATTTTCTGATTGTCATTAACATCCAGCTCACTCCAACAAAAGTACTTATTTTACGCATTTAATTGTGTATTTTGGCCATATATTGTGATCTTTGACTCCAAGTTTTAACCTAATCCACACCCTGGACGAGCGATAGCAGGCATTTTCTCATTCATGGAGCCTTAGTTAGCACTTTGCTGTCACTCAAAGCCTTAGTATAACAAAAATCATATTTTGGTCCTATTGTGGCCTTTGACCCTTAGTAAGGTAACCCACACCCTAGGAAAGTGACCGCAAACATTTTGTTACTTTGGGAGCCTGAACTAACAAGCTTTAGCTTGGCATTGTTAAAACCCAGTTGAGTCCAAAGAAAATCGTTATTTGAGGAGTTATTTTATTTTTGGCTTCTCTAATATTACATTTTCCACAATTGACCACTTTTTTGCCATTTTTCTGGAGGAATTTTATATCTATTCAATACTTAGCCATTACATCAGCAAAATTGACAATTTTTTCCTTTGCGTTGGTTGTTCACATTTTGTCATGCAGAAATCCGTAACGTTCACTGTTACTAAAACGTCAAATGGCAAAGTATTTTGTTTTTTGGCTATTAACACAAACCCTGTTTGCTTGTGGATGATCGTATTGTTGTGTAACTATCAATTAATGTGCATCCCTTCATCTTTCGCAGTCCACGGCAATGTCAATGACCGTTATTTTGACCTTTGATACAGTCCAGCTTTTAGTTCGTCCGGACTTTTACAATAAATCTGCGGACCAGGGTTGATAGTCCAAGCCATTGTTGCTTGAAATCTTTGGTTGCAACATAGAAAAAAAAAAGAAAATTTAAATTTCTTGGTTGTAAATCTCAAAACCCTCCCATATATTTGTGCCTGACGCCTACAAGCCAAAAACCAACAAAAGGATCGTGTTCAGATCACCATGTATTCGTGTGTAAACGTTTAGTGGTGTAGGTCTTCCCAATTTTTCACTAGCCATGATTTAATATTTACTAGTTACTCGCTAGCTAGACAGTATCATGAAAACAACGTCATTGAAAGATTTCGGCAGCATTGAGATTTATGCTGAACATGACAAAATACGCTTTTAGTTGCTTACAGTTAACGGACACATGTCTGCTAGTGAGGCAGCTTCTTTACTTGGGATAATATACTTGGGATAATCGTATTAGGTTTTCATAACTAAAAAAAAAGTTTAAGTTCGACTACGTAAATGCGCTTACGAAAATATTCACCTTCCGTTGCAGCACATGGGAGACCTTGAAACGATCGTCCTCTGGTTATTCTTCCATTACAGCGTTGCTTACGGCTTCCGAAATTCTTTTTTTAAGTTTTTAATACAGTTGAAGTAGTTTAAAAGTTGTTTTATTTCCTAATTTATATTCGCAATCATTGAAAGCAATCCGTTTACAGCCGCCATAGCGTTCCCACTCCCAGTCAGCTGTCCGCCAATAGACGCGCACCTGCTAGATCCAATGGATGTGACCTTGACTCGTTCACGTGAAGTCACTTGTGACTGGCCCCCTCCGCGATGAGTGATCACATGCCAACCGGGGAATCCCAGCCATGATCACAGCTTTCAAACGTGACCAAGATGGCGGCCGTTTGTTGCGTTGTTGAGTTAGGACAGCTTGAACCAAGGTCTAGTTTTAGCAAACAAAAGCAATTTCGCGTCAATTTTGACGACACGGCCAACAAAAACAAGAATTGAGGTAATTAAAAGACGATATTAAATTAAATAAATCCAAAATACACGTGCTACAGTACCTAATTCAGTCGGAATTACACCTCTGTTGTATGCAGTAGCGGTTTTTCTTTCCAAACGCGGCTTTTGAATCGAGGGTGCGTCGGGAGTTTTAGAAACGGTTTTGAAGTGACGATAAATCGTGGTTTGGACGCCAAGGGGTTAAATTCGAAAAGTAAGACGGTTTAATGACGGCATCAAAAACTAGCAAGAAATAATAGCATGATAAACCAAAGATGACTTCTATGTTGCAAGAGTCGAGACAGTTTTTTCATAAAATAAAAAAAAAATACAACTTTTTTTATGTTGGTTTCGTTTTTTTTTTTTTTGCTTTCGATCTCTGTTATACTGTGCGAAATACAAAACGGAACAAAAGCATTTTAAAAAAAGCTGTAAATAAAAGACCTGTTGTGATTTTTTTTTAATGCAACCAAAACTCAATAATTTTAATGTCAACAAAACGATGTAATTAACGATGTTTTTAAAAATAATTTTAATCTAAAATAAATGCATGGACTACACACTGGTTTCACAAATATTGCAAAATTTTGAAAATTATTTTTTGAAATGAAGCAGTAAGCTAATCAATGAGAAATCCTTCAACTAGAAAAATGTTTTCTGACCGATTAACCTAATGTGTGCTTTGTTTGACTGTTTAAAAAAATTTGCAGAATTTAGCAAAATTACAAAAACAGTTCTGTAGCCTACATGCAATAGCTTAAGACTTCTACATGTTTAATGTAAGAAAATAATGTGAAACAAAGCAGAAATTAACACCATAGCTGCAACTTATAAGGAGGAAAAAATAAACAACTGCTTTTTTTTTGTTTTTTATTGTGTGAATTACCCGGTATCCGGTACCGGCCCTTGCTCCGGAACCAATTCGGCACTGACATCAAATTATCCGGCAAAACGGTATCCGGTCGATCCCTAATTATCAGCATCAAAAACAGTTAACTCCTCATAAGAAATCGCTTGCAAGTAGCGCTTCAGCAATCTGATAATGGAAGCACCGACAGGTGCTTTAGAATGGTTGCATGTCATCCTTGTACAGGTTACCTTCACGGGTTAGACAAGCTGCCATCCTTAGACGGGTTACCAGCTAGCTAGTATTTAACAATTTATGATAGTCGTAACAGAATCAGCACAAACGCATTAGGATCCTAGTGGAGTTACATAAATCTGCAAGAACTGAAACATTTTTAGAATTTATTTACCTCCTCGTTCGTCACAGCGTTTTGTGTAAACTAACATGTACGCATTTGGGGAATTGATGCTGCCTTTTGGGACCTTTGCTTTTTTGTTTGTAGTTTTACTGAGTTCTTCTGCAAAAAAAAAAAACAGGAATGCAAGAAAATTCTTATTAGTAAAAATGCTAAACACTAAAATCACTAATTATTTTTGAACAGCTACAAGATATTACAAAATAATATCAAACTCAAACATGGTTTGACAACAAGTGGAAAATTAGCAAACGACGTAACAGTGGCTAATATCAGACATCGTAAAAAGCGCTCACCACCAACCTACACCAAATTCAAATTATCGTGCAGTGTTAGTGGCCCAGACGCTGCATGATAATTTGAATTGTTTGTGTGCTTCAATCATGTAGTTTCCAAACATTTAGTGTTTTCTTCTGGAAAATGTGCAAGGGTGAGACTTCACCGAAAATTTATGTGAACTGTAGCTTTCGTTCTTCTGCTTAGAAGGATGAAACTACAGTTAGACATAAATTTTCTTCTAGTGTGAAATTTCTCCTTAAAAGTGGCGAGTATGAACCTCTGTAAACAGCGATTGCCAGTATTTCATAAAGTGTTCATTTTGGGGGAAAAAATTCAATGGACGGATGGCTCTCCATGTGTGTAAGAAAACAATCACTGCCATCAGGTTTTCGATAAGCACTAGCCAAAAAATTTGGTTAGCTAAGGCTCGGTTTACAGGTGGTGTGTGGCCCGGGGAAAGAGGGAGAGAACAATAAGAAGAGAGGGCAGAGGGGCTAAGGGGGCGGGAGTGCTCCTAGAAAGGCAGTGAAGTAGTGGGTTTGGAGCGCACCACCTTCTTGATGTAGGGTGGGTATTGATGCCTGCACTTGACTCCATTTTTGTGGTGGATGGAATCGCTCATTCCAGATAGGTCAGTGACGAATTCGACTGGAGAACGCTTCAGCTTCATGTGAGGTTTACACATCTGTTCTTCATTGTTCAAAATTCTCGTTCTGTCTTGGCTCCATGCTCTCTTGGTCATGATGTTGATCCCGGAAGGTAGTGTTGGTATCATGAAGGAAGAACATTTTTCAACCGAACCGAACCAAACCGAAAACTTCCGAATCAAACAAAAATTTACCATACTGACCGTCCTTTAAAATAGAATTTAAAACAGCTCAGTTCACAACGACTGATAAATTTATCAAACTACAAGTTTCTTTACAACATTACTTACGCACTGAGGAAAATACACAATATTCCAGACAGGCAAGAACGATTTAACAATTCTTGGAGAATTTTCGATAGTCATTTCGCTGTGGATGGCAAAACTAGCCGACTATCATCTTCAGGCACGTAATAAAAACTCCAAACACTACCACCTATTTACAGTCCATTAGATTCGAAACTGGCCTTAACTCTAGACGTTTCTAAAACGTAAAACGTTTCTGAATCTAGACGTTTTAAAAAAGTTTCTTTACAAATGTAGGTATGTTCACATGGACTAGCAAGTGCAAGATGTGGAAACTAGCCTTGATTACAAAGGAATCTCCTGTACCCTTACATTTTACCATCATGACTTCCGAGCTACGAACTTGTGGTTTGGATTATGAGAACGCTGACGGAAAAATACCTTCAAAATGGTGTACTCAAAACATCAAATTCTGTCAACTAGAAGTGGAAATACGGTTTGGTATTTTCCTTTCAGAAGGCCAAACACGGAACCGAACTTCCTCTATTCGGCCATGTTCGGTACAGCCTTAAGAGGACTTTTCAATAATACGACTAAGCTCGTTCCACACCAGAGCTTGAGGAGGGGTCTTGGGTGGGCGAACTTGAAGTCAATTCCTTTGTGCAACAGGATTTGTATTTTTGAAGAAGAATGGCGATTTCTTCCTCGAAAATTTAGAATGATGATGAAACTAACTTGAAGGGGTTTCCTAGCTTTCTGAACGAAATTGCAGACCGCTTTACGAAATTAGTCTTGAAGAAGTTGAGGTTAACGCATCCAACACAGATTTTAAGAAAATAAATTAAATTTGAAACGATGTACATTGCTTCTTCAATGACGCTCAAATCCAAAAGTTTACAAAATACTTCTCAGTATTGTGAAATACTAAAAGCGAATTTTCGACAGGCAGATTTGACCGAAACTAGGTGTGCTGTTTCAGTCCTCCTGTCATCATCATGCTCTCACCAGGCAGCAGTTATGTAAATAGAACTAGCAATAGAACTAGAATTCACAATACTGAGAAATATTTTGTAAACTTTTGGATTTGAGCGTCACTGAAGAAGCGTTTTATTTATACGAATATCCAAAGTAACATGGTGAGTTTTTCATGTACATTGCGTAACCTAAAACTGCCAGTTGTTGTTAACAGTTTTTGTAAATAGTCTTTGTTTAAATCTTTGTAACAGTCTAGTTGTTTGTAAACCGTTGACAGTCTTCAATCAACTTCTAATTAGAATATTGTTGAATGCCAGTAATTGGCGACTACAGTGGTTGGAAACGGACATTGTAAACAACGTTAACGTACACACCACCACCAAGACATAGTTTCTTAAATTTTTGAAGAAACTCTGTTCTTCATCTTCAGAAGTAACAACAAAAAAATGGAGAAAATTGCTAGCTACATACATGTTATTGTTTGGAGAAAAAAGTTAGGCGAGATTCAAAACTCGCCGTCAACCACTGATCTTTATGGGTCAATCGCCACGTCTTGCTGACCTCGCACTGGGCGTCACGGAGCCAATCTCAGGCATGGTGAAACTGTTTATCTGCCTATAAGCTGAGCCTGTGATGAAGTGCTACTCCCGATTCAATTCCTGCCCCTGACATACTGCTGACTACCTCTCACCGTTATCCCATGAGGAGTGGCAAAAACAAAATGGTGCCACTGACCCCCAGCAACGTCCCCCATAAAGAACAGTGGCTGAGTGTACATTTTGAATCAAACCTAACTGGTTTTCTCCAAACAAGCATGTAGCCAGCAATTTTAACCATTTTTTTTCATTGTTACTTCTGAAGATGAAAAACGAAGTCGCTTCGAAAATTTGAGAGACTTAGTTTATTGTATCTTGTTGGTAGTTTTTGTATTAAAGCTGTTTACAATAATGTTCTAATTGGAACTTTATTGGAGGTCTTAGTTTACAGTCTTGACTCTTTAGTCTTTGTATACACTTTTTAGTTAAGGCTTTTTTTGAATTGTGTAACGTGTGTTCAATGTAGAAGCCAAACTTGAAGTAGTTAAACCTTGTTTAATGCGGAATAATCATGACAAGATTTGGGTTACATTATTACGTTCTTTCTCAACACAAGAATCAACGGGAATAGAACACCGGGCTCTGAAGCCCTTGACTTATATATGCTCCGGTCGGATCAAGAGCTCCACCGGACAACCAATCAGCTCGTGAGTTCGCTAACCAATCCAGTTCATGGTTACAAAGTGTTCACCAATCGTGGCCAACAATACTTGGCCACGTTCTCCTGCACGTCCGCTCATGGTTTTGGCGCAAAACTTGAAAGTCCTTGCCGTTGCACAAGTGATTTTGGCGCCAACAAAAGTCAACCACAACACAACAGCACACAGGTAGGTACGAGGGTGAGCCAATGTCCGTTACAATTGTAAGGAAATTAAATGGACTTTCACGGACCAAGCGCTGTATTTTACATTTTTTAAAGACTTGTAATGCCTTACAAATGGTAAAATAAAAATAAGGACTTGTACAGTTTGTAAGCACCGGTACGAACCAAACCAAATGTTACACAATTCTGCAGAATTTTGGATATTTTGCAGAAAAACACTGAAATCTGAGCATTTCTTGGCTAAATTATAAAAAAATTGTAACCACGAAAAAGTAATTCTGTTTATGGTGTTGGCGGTCTTCGAAAAAGTACTCTGTATTTATTTGTATGCAGGTCAAGCTATGCCTTTCAGTGTGGATTCAACAGTCTGCTTGACAATACAAGTATAAAGAAAGGGTTCAACTTGATATTTTTTATGTTGCAGAACTTGCAAAATTCACACTGATTCGTTGTTTTTTCACTGCAGAAAATATCACAGAAATAAGAATGACTTATTCGTAGAAAACACATGCCCCTGTTAATGCCCCTTTAACTTGAAGGGTAAATTCTTCAAAAGGCGAATTGAAGGACAATTACAAACTAACTCACTCTCAATATCATCTTCTGAGCCAAGTGTAAGGTTTTTTCCTGCCATCTTCTCAATAGATTCATCATTAAATTTAAACCACGTCCCAGAAGTCCGGTCCTTGATGTGGGCAATGTAGTGGCCGGAGTAGGCACTCGATCCACGATGGATCAGAACAGCACTCAAGTCGTACAACTGTGTATTTTCTACCAAGGAAGAAAGCATTATTATGAAGAGTTTCTTGTCATCTAATTTACCGATTCAAATCATACATTTATTGATTTACCAGGTCCACCAAAGTATTTGCCCATATCTAGAACCTCCGGAAAACTTATTGAGTTATTCAACTTTTTCTTCTGGCCAGTCGTTCTGAAACAGACAATATGAAGTCAATATTATTATACACGCAAGCTTTTTGTGGTGTTAAACACAAGGTCATTTTGTAATTATTTTAAGGCTAAACAGGGCAAAAAAAGTAAAAAATTTAAACGCATCAAAATGATTTCTGGTTTTAAAAGTGCTCAAATTTGTTTACCTAGGTGATAAATCTTTATACAACACCCATCTTTTAAGGCGAGAAGTATTACGTCACCTTCTTAAGATGATTTTACTTGTAGATCATGGGTATTTCTACTAAAGAAGAGTAAAGAATTTGAGGCATTTGATAAGTGAAAGCGCGAGGTTAGGCAGAAACTGGATTTAATCTTATTTAAGTAATTCGCTCCGATAATAGGAGAGAATTCTATGTAGGGCTCTTCAAGAAATTTCTAGAAGAAATGGCTCAAGCACGACACAACACACCCCTATACGCTGCAAGAAAATGGGGCGGCCGAAAGGATGAATCGGGATTTTATAGAAAAAGTACAGACGATATTGATGTGGACAAAATTAACGAAGAATCTTTGAGGAGAAATCGCCCGCACTGCTAAGTAACTCGGAATGCAGGAGTGGGAAGAATGGCCAAAAAATCTCCATAGCGTACTCAGAGGGATATACTCGACAGCGTAACCAAGTTCAAACGAATACGATGCAAGGCATTTGTTGTATTACTGGTCCTACCAGGATGCCGCGTGCAGAATTGGCTACCATGTAGGATAAGACTACGGGCGCAGTAGCTACAGAATTTGGCTGCCATACCTGAGGAAAGTCGTGGAAAGTCGTAATGTCAGATTCACAACATGATGTATGTTGCCAGCATGAGCAGCGATGACATAGTCGATATCAGATGGACAGAACCCAGACCGGCCACTTGACTTCCACCAAGTTAAAAAATCCAGGAACTGACAGTGCCAGTGGCGTAAGTGAAGGTTGTACAAGTACTCGTACCAGAGTAGTACAGCGAGTAGAACAGAACGTTGCTAATGTTGCAGCTGCATGGAACACTGTAGTTGAGCACCATCCAGATAGGTGAAGAACTACAGAAAACACAAGCGGCATACGATCAATTTCATATCACGTTGAACAAGTGAGACAAGAGGGTCATCACGAGGTAGAAGATAAATCTACGCTGCTGAGAAAGTAGAGTTTGCGTTCAGCGAAGCGTGGAGAAGTTGCTGGCATAAAAGATAGTACAACGGGATAATCACAAGGCATTCATGACGAGATGGATAAAGCTATTTCCCAAAGAATGGGCTGAAATGAATCTTGAAGAAGAGGAACTTGAGAAGAAACTCGCAAGTTTTCAAGATGACGGCATCCAGGAGAAACCTAGAAGGAGAGCTGCTTTAAGTCAAGTATTGACACCTGGATTAGGCTGGCAATTAGGAGCGATTCCAGAGTAGACTATCGGTTTGCCTCAGCTAAGAGGCCGCCTGCTACTAGAAGAGTAGACGATAGCCCTCACTTGGTTCCTTGATGCCAATTGCATAGGGGCTTTGTTAAGAAAAGGCGTGGCTAAATAGTAGTCATGTTCTTGGCTTCTGTGACTTCTTGTTACTGGGCATGCGTGCCAACTCCACTATGCGTAAAACTACATGGTGAAAGGACATGTCTGAGATGTCAGAGTTTCCCCCACATGTGTAATTTGAGTACTGCAGACTGAACAATTAATAGGACTACGGATTGTTACTACAGTAGATAGACTTTTCTGTGCCAAAGTGTGCTCCCTCCACGTTGATGTTTCGCCGACGTAACATGCTAATGACGGTGCACCGTTACTCTCCCATCATAGGCTCAGTAACCTCGCTCCCATACAATAAGTTAAACTATCAGTAATATTAAACGCAACTTGGTTATTATTAAGAATTTATGATGTACCTCATATTAATACGTGGGGACGAAAGTAATCAAAACTGATAACATTTCATACAGGAGGAATTTCCAACTGGGTAGGTGCTTCAACGGGTACTGTAAATACAGTAAGTACTCGTGTACGGAAGCAAGTAAAGGCAAAAAGATAAACGACTAAAGGTCTGAATTCCGTTTAGCTTCACGTAGATCTTACCTGTCAAAAACAAAACGCAGAAGCTGAAAGTTGAGAACAGGCGGCAATTGCAGCAACCTTATTCTTCTTGTTGCATTTTGCTTAGAGTTACAATGACTACAACTGTACTGGTTTGTGCCTTCCAGTTTCTCTTCCTAATAAAAGAAACAAGAGATGTTTTTTAAAAATAAATTTCATTAAACAGAAATTAGGATTTATAATAAAATGCAAAATATCAGTATTTTTACTGTAATTGTTCTTATTAACTTCAATTTGTTTGAAGCAATGCTTGCACTGACTTGATAACAACAATGCTATATATTATAGTGTATAAAATAGCAGTCTACAAATTACCTCCCAGTTTTAACATTAATTACTTTCGTAAGAAACGGGGTTACCATCTTGCCATAAACCGCAAGATTTCAATGACCAGAAGATTGACCCAGGTTGGTTGTTGTATTTTAGAACCCCTTAAGCATTTAAAATACATTTCCAATATTTTGCTTGTTATTTTTCTCCCGACTAGGTAAGAAAAAATTTACAAAAATTCGTCCGCTCAAGATCTTGTATTCATGCTTTTTCCATCCCGAAGGTTCAGAAGAATGACTTTACCTATCCCGAAGGTTTAAGTTCAAATCATGGCAGGCCCCAAAATATGTGACGTACTCAGGGAGTGGACGCTTGTTTTTAAGAATATCTCGAGCCCAATTCACTCCTTACCGCATAGCTAGGGGACTATGCACAGAGTCACACGTATAAGGCATTAAACACAAGTTGCAACTTGGTCTAAATCTAGCAGAGTCTAGGAAGCCAACTTTTCGAGTTACCTACCCTACACCAACTGGCCCTTCAGTTATCCAGCCCTCATGTTTTATAGAGGGGTAGAACAATAGAAGTGGCCTGAGACATCGCGTTACACAACTGGCTAACAGGTGCAGACCGGTTTCAACTGGTTGAGCAGTGGAGCTGGGCTGCTACCCGGCTATTGGCGGTCAGCCAACTTCCGTTGTTGGGCGAAGTTTACTGAACACCAAGCAGCTTAATGTAACTGCAAGGTACACCACGAGCATTCACTCGTGTTGCGCCCTACTATACGTAAATAGCATGTTAAAAAATTCAGCCGCAACTTTCAGTTGACAGACACAAACTCTTTATTTTACGCATTATGAAATCACAACGTAAAATGTCTACCTTGTACACTTAAATTTCAAAGGAAAAGATATTTTTCGTCCTAATATCTTTGCAAATTTTCGACAGTCTGGTTTTCCTGGAGTTGGAGGGTCTCAGAACGAATGTCTTCGTCAGGCTACCACATCACTGCTCACTTCGTCGTGATCGTTCATCTATTTGAATGTACTTGCAGGTCAGTACAACATTTTTTCCCGCAGAAACCTATTAAACTCGCCTCTCAGCAGAACCTGGATGCTTGGGTTTGAGGCTCACTGGATATTCATCAGCACAGTCTTCTCTCGGCTGTGATGTTGAATAGCCAGGGATTCTAGTCATCTCAGATGCACAATGCACATCATTGTTAGATTTGGACTTGAAGAGTATCACAGTGCCTTCCAGTTTATCGATCCTTGTGGTGAACTGCAATTCCATTCATTACAACTTCATTCCTGGTGTCAGTCATGTGCTGCTTGACTCCTGCGTATACCTTTTCTTGTCTCTCCTACATAAACAGCATCACCGCCCCCGCATGAAACTCTATAAATGCCTTCACAGGTGTTCGTAATGTGATTCAGGGCTTCATCTTCTTGTTCACTGGTTTTACCTCTTTTTTTTTGTTTTGGCATCGGGAATGGCATGCTTTTTCATCAGGTGGTCCTTCAGGCCCTTTGCGTTCTTGACGTATGATGTAAAACCACTTTTCCTAAGTACACCTTGGATTTTGTCCATAACGCCTTCCACATAACTGCTACTCTTGATCTTTCCTTCCATGAATTGAATAATTTCACTATTTTTCTATATTATTTTACCTGGTTTAGCATGAATACTTAAATGTTATATACTGCACTAAAAAAATTGCATCTTACTTTGAAGAATTCTTCAATGCAGTCGGAGAGGTCATTGTGCCCACGTATGTTTAGATCCAATTCATAAAACTTAGAAATTTGAGTAGATTCCAGACTACAATTTGTGCAACTGCAAATAAATCAAGGACGTTACGAACACATGCCACGACATAATGTAATGAGCAGAAAACCATTTTATCTGAATCCTTCAAAACAAAACCATGGGGAAAATATTCAGATCATAGGTGATATAATCTAGGTGAAACTGAAAGACATTGTTCTCAAGCTAAGAATAAGTAGAAAGCATTAATAAACTATGTGATTCATCATTTCCATTCCATTTCAACGCTGCTTTATTTCAAAATTCAGATACTTAGCGGAATCTTTCACTTTTTTGACAGACTTTAGAAATGCTGTTGTACTCAGTCAGCCTGTCTTCTTCATGCACTTCTATGTATCGTTTTTACTTCGCTCTACATCGTTGTGTGTATGGTTCAAAAGCGCCCATACTAACATTTTTTTTAAGTTTAGTTTTTACCGATTAACATTCTAGTGGTTTCAGCTAAAGACTTAAAATTTGCACCAATGAAAAGTTTGTTTCGAGATGCGCATATTGAAATGTCAAAATTGGTAAAAAATTGACGACAAAATGAGTTTTAGTGGAAGGACCAAGATTCAGATAAAAAGTTTTGACAAGCGATACTTTAAGGCACCAGCACGCACCTGTAAAACATATGTTTAACTTTACGTAACCGAGTGAGTAATTTATATTCTCAATACAGTATCGCCAGTGATACATTACCTTGTTACATATTCGTACTCTCCCTGAAATTGTTCTTGAACAATGGTGCGGACACGTGGATTACTTTGACACTGCATTTTATTTTCCAGGAGATTTATAAATAGTTTGGAGAATTCCTGAGCATCCTGAAAGTTACCAACAAGCATGCATTATTATCAGCAAACAAAATTTGAAACACATGTATGTAATGTGCTGCACTGTAATGGCTCCAATGGCATCACTACAGCAATCGCCGGGAGGGACAGGCCTTTATCCAACATCAATGTGGGACGAGCGTATTTATTTATCCAACAGCAAAATCGTTTCTAATATCAAAATCGGAAAATTTGGCTGTCCCTTTCAGAGGTTACAACTTACAACCTAGACAAAATCAGATACACATCCTTCAGACTAAAATAGTGGCACTGGGTTAGGCACAGAATGTGACTAAATTTACTAAATTGTCAGCACAGACTACCAATTTGACAAATCAGTTTCTTTCTGAAATTAAGATGGTAGGGAAGAATGAGAAATGTCGAAGGGACCCCCATGTAGTAAGCCCGTGAAACAACTTCATGAAAAGGGTAGAGAAATTCCGATGACCAACTGTCGCCAAGAAAGTCGCAGTTGAAGTGAAAAGCAAAACGTAAGAGTAATAGGTCCTATTCTACTGACCACAGTTATCCACTAGGGGAGCAAGTCCAACCTTCATGTCTAAGCACAAAGGGAATGGAATCGAACATGCTTTTCAATAAGTAGCTGGTAGTAAAACCAGCAACTGGAGCTGCTATTTGCGATGTTTAGGCCTGCAAAACTTCACTGTTTTGTAGTGGTGTATCAATTCTGGTTCTAAATATGGTGCCTTGGTATCAGAAATGGTATCGGAACTGCCATCATGATATGCCAATACTGAGAGTACCTTTCAAATTTAACGTTAAAATCAGAGTCCAGCAACTTTATTTGTAAACTCTTAAATATAAAAGCATGTGATTTACTATTACCCAGCCAGAATTACATACAAAGAGTAGTTAAAGCAACAACAAATGATGAAGAATTGTACGTATGAGAACTTGAAAATGCAGATGGGTCGTCGGAGAAAAACTGAATATAATTCACACAAAAGAATAATCATCACAGAAAATCCAGAAAATCCTGCCGGTTTTTTGAACTCGTACCTGCTGTTCTTCAGTTCTGAGTCCTAATGATGCAACAAACTCTGAGGGGTCAATGTACCTAAAATAAAATGAATAAGATTTAAGTCAAGCTTTAATAAATTCAAGGCCAAAATCAGTGTTATCAGTGTTACCTTCTCGTAGTAAATTGGAGACGAGCAAATATCAACTGAAGGTGTCCAATAAAACTCACAGGAACATAATCATCATCTGTAAGAAGTAAATGTGACTGCAGTAAACATGTAATGGTCATTTTAACATATTAGTTGTCAAACAAAGGAAAAATGGAATTTTAAAGATAAAATTAGTTTTTCTTCTCCTAAAATACTTACCTTTAGTTGTAGACTAAATATTGTTTATTCATGCTATACACCCTAAGACTAAATCAAAGAAGCTTCCATAGCGCCCTACTCGGCAGCCACCTGCTCATATCTCAGCAGACGTCGCCACATATCCCTCTCTAACATTTGTCGAACGTTATGGTTTGGTGAGAGCAGGAACTGTGGCTGGTTAACAATAACGTTACATACTTTAGAATAAGTAAAAACTATTTTATCTTTAAAATTATAAAACATGTAGAATTCTTCATCTTTTCACTTCCATCCGAAAATATGTCCCTTTAGTTACATGCTGACTTTTCCAAAAGAAGGTGGGCTAAGCCAAATCCAGAGTTAAAATGCATGAATGAACCCTGCAATTTCTTAGCTAGTCATATTACGAAGGTAATCCACCTGTGTCATTATGTCATTCTTTCTCCAACAAGCAGCAAGGCTAATCGTTGCCCACTCGACTGACAGTCATGTTTTCTCACGTTCCTGTCCCCAACTACCACGCCAACATCACATGGGTACTGGGTAGTGCAAGGGTACCCCTGAGGCTAAGGTCCAGAATGCCGCTATAGCTCACGGTTCGTTTGCTCACACTGAAGTGGGTAGGCTGGGGGGAAGGGACAGATCCACATGATTCGGTGTAAGGTCATATGTACATTTTATCATTCCACAGATCCACGAGGCGAATGTAGAAGGGGGAGAACTGGCTAGGGGTCTGCAAGCTCAGCCTTTTCATGTCAAGTTGAGTTCAAGTAGAGTTTAGGGTCACAGTATTGAGTAACAAGTGGTTTCGAGTTTTAAAGGTGATGTAGGTTTTTACAAATGGCGTATGCTAAACCAACTAAATCGGTTTTTTTTTGTATCAAAAACGCTACACATGACAATTATTGTATAGTAAGTATTAACTGCAAGTCATATTCCACATTTTATAAAGCATTAAGTCTATTGAATTTAAGTAAAGCTAGTTAAGTTTTTATGCAAATTTCTCAAAGAAAATAACGAGTCTGTTGTTAAACTTGATGAAACTAGAAAAATTCGAGTTTGAAGGTTTCGCATCGAGTCGAGTTTACACAAAGAAGTTATACTCGCAGTTGGTGAGGGTAATCAGAGGTTTCATAAGAGTAGTAACGGGTGGGTGAATCAGACAAGTAGGTGAATCACGAGACTTTGTCAACACTAAGGAAAAGGGGAGTTCGAATAACAGTTTGTTCTAAAAATGTTCCCAAGGTGGAAGGAAATCTGGTCCTCTTCAGGTAAGAGCGTAGGGAATGAACAGGCCATTGTACTTTTCCACCACTAGAAGAGTCTACCACCGGACCGAATGTACGAATGACGACAGATGTGGATATTTTCAAGCTTCTGGATTTTTGCACGCACTCGGGAGGAACACCATCGACCATCCATTTGTAAATCGGATGTATCAGTATTCTCTTGCGAAAGCCGCCAGTTCATTCTGGCAAGCGTCCATCGCTATGGCTACTAGAAAAAACTGTCTTTTGGGTAATATACACCAATAAGGCTTTCCGAATACTTGATACGTCATGCAAAACAAGAGGGAGATTCCAGAAATGAAAATGACACAGTATCCAGGGCAAAGTTTCTCAAAGGCTTTGATAAGTATAGAGATGGCCTGTCGTGGACATCTTGGTGCTACCCACGCAGGACAGAGCGGAATTAATTACGGCCCAGTAGCCTACCTCTTGACAGCTAACGGGGATAAACCGGCTTGAAAAAGATGTTCCAGGAAGCTAGCCAGTGAAGCAACCGATGAGTTTAGGGTCACAGTATTGAGTATCAAGTGGTTTCGAGTTTCAAAGATGATGTAGGTTTTTACAAATGGCGTATGCTAAACCAACTTAATCAGAACACCAGGCAACCCATATTCCCCACTTAGCTTCATAAATCTTAACAGCAGATATCCTGCGGCATTGGAAGAGACGAGTCATAACCTGAGATGTAAAGCCTCCATCCTTTGTATTGATCTTTAGAGTCTCCACGTGTGAAGATACAGAACGGCCGACTTCAGGGGAAGAGTTGTGTCCTCAGTGTTGTGTGAGCAGGTCTAAACTAAGAGAAAGCAGGATTGGGACCTCTTGTCTTCAGTTCTAGTAGGTCAACGAACCAAGAAGCCGTCGGGAAAAAAAGAGGCGATTAGAAAAAACATGCTCTGGGAGGATCTTATGTTGTTGATCACCTTCTGAGGATGCCTAACGGGGTAAAGGCGTAAGCAAACATCCTTCCTAAGAAATATTTAGGGTGTCTGTTGCCCAAGCTATAGGGTCCGGAAATAGAGATAGAAGGAGGCATCCACCGCTTCCAGATGGTTCCGATGAAGTTCCCCAGGATATCTGCCATCACTCTTTGAAATGCCCAATCGCCATCTTGCCCAAAGGAAAGACTCTTCCACTTCCACATTGCTTGCATGAAATGAATGTTGTGCAGTCTTGGCTGGCCTCGTAAAGAGGGATCTGATGGAAGCCCAGCCCTCCATCGAGGAGCAAGATGTAGCGAGCCCCTGCTAGGAAGCGGAACACCTTGTCACTTCTAAGCATAGGGTAGTTGCTGACCTTGATTTGTTTGTGGAGCTAATTATAGTCGAGCACTGTTGCAACCGCTCGCAATCGCAACAATGTCTTCTTAACACCAAGATGGCCCGATGTCTTCCTGTCATGCTGGTCGAAGAGGAACGAGTGTCGCCATGCTTCCAGAACGAATAGGTGCATTTTTGCTTCAGGATGACCTCTCTCAAGGAATGAGTGGCCAATGTAGCACACCAAGTTTTTCGTTACAGTCTCTAAAAATACTTGAACACAGCTTGCTGAGAATTTTTGACCAGCGTAGAGAGCACTTTCCAAGATTTGCCAGACCTCTCTGTTGTTCTTCTCCGCTTGCTCCTCTCTCGAAAACCGTGTCAGTAAATAAGTGTTGATGACAATGAATAAGGTTTTTTCGAAGTTTACACAAACCCTGATGTCGCTTGCTAATTTTCAATAAACATTAACAGGGATGTTAAACGACCGCTTATTTCCATCGGGTTTGTTTTGTTGTCAACATCAACTAGTTTACGTGTTGATGTTGGCGATTTCAATACTGCCACACTTGATCAGTGATCTGAATAAGGGCGAGTGGGAGCATTGTGAAGGAGAACTCTCCATTTATCATCAGCATTCATTGCACAGATGGGTGTACCAATTGGTGGACTGAAGGACAGGCAAGGGGTTAGAGGTTCATGAGTGGGACATTACATTTCTGGGAGTGTTGTGAAGAGGAGCTCTCCATTTAGTGTCAAGCATTCGTTGCATAGATGGGTGTATCAAATGGTGGATTGTAGGACAGGTAGGGGATTGGAGACATTAGTTGGAGATAGGCATGAGTGGGACATTACGTTTCTGGAAGTGCTATCTTGTGATGGACTCTAGTGCTCCCAGATGAGTGGAATTCCACACCAACATGGTGAAGGCTTGGTTTCAGTCGATGTTGTTTTTCTGAATCAAGGTGAGCTGCAATGCTGCTTGTTGTGTCAAGTTCCCTGGTGGCCGAGACGTGGTCAAGCATGAGGATGTGAATTCCACGTCGGTTTTCTTCCACATAAACATTGCTGCAGCCTCCACACGGGACTTGGTACACTCCATGTCATGTCTTAGGGCAATCTGGGGTCATCTGGTTGCGTGAAATTTGTTTGCAATGTTGTGCTGGAGTTTCAAAGATTCAGTGATCCTGGCTGGTAAGTCAAGTCTGTTCTTACTTCCTGTCCCATATTTGTGTGTTGCTCTAATTTGCACTGGTACTTGGGGGCAGGCCTTGGTGTAGGCTCTACTGGGTTCTCTACCACATCCCCTTGAATGAGAGATTGCGGTTTTGATTTCGCTCCTACTGGCATTGTCTATAATAACAAGCAGAGGACCATCTGTGGATCATGAAGTTAAAACACAAAGCATGGAGGGAAAATCTTACAAACACATGAAGTTCATCCACAGCATTGACACTCTCTCCAAAGAGATACTGTTCTCTAATCCCTTGCGGCCAACCAGGGGATGCCTACATAGTACATACATTACGCACAAGCTCCTTTTGCAACCACTGTAACTGTTTTAAGTTAGGCCTGACCACTATAATTAAATTGTCCCTTCCTCCTCATACAGTAGTTTGTTTTTTAATCAAGTGGAGTACTTTTATGCTACCCTAACTGTACCGTAAAGAAAATTTGTCTTACTTTGTGAAAACTTTCAGCATTTATCACCCATGTTTATTTATTTTTCAAAGGATTACCAGCAGAGGTAAACTAACACAGAGACAACCAAAATGGTATACTAGAAGCCAACATAAGTAAAGTCGGGAAAATGGAAGTTTGAGCAAAATCTGTCTACGCTACTGTGTTAATGCTTATGAACTTTCCCATACGCTCGTCAAAATAAGTGCATTTATGAACCAATGCCAACGTACTGCTTTTAAAATATGTATAGTCTTGATTCTGCGATTTACAACAGTGTGAACAAAACTGTAGCAGGTAAAGAATGTAGAATTTGTGTTTTCAGATAATGCATGCTGTCTAGCTGCAGAATTGAATTTTCATTAACCTAAATTCAAACGTAGGCAGCGCTTGAAATAAATAACTAGCTATGTTTTAGGCTTCCCTCTGCACATTACCTCCGATAGTATGTTGGAACTTTCCAATTATGCCTCTTCGATTTCTTGTATAGTACGCTACACTGGCGCTTTTGGAGAATTCAACTTTGGTCTTTCCTTCTGAATTAGAGGGACTCTCTTGTCCAGCATTTTCGCCTTCTGTTTTGGAAAAATGTGGTATTTACAACCAAGTCAAAATAAAAAGAATTTAGTATAGGAAAAATGTTAATATTACATTGACAGGCAAAAGATCCGTAAGGGCTTAGTTGTATGTTACAATTGCGTCATATAATAATAACAGAGTGGTTGCAACGACATCAGTGTTTTGTACAGAGGGAGCCATAATATCACCAACATACGTCAAGGCAATCAACAGTTTTGTCTCATAAAACAAATACCCAACATTTCTATTTTGTCACAATTCTAATGACAACATTTAATTTCGAGGATTTTTTTATGCTCCACGCATTGTACAAATTCATTACACTGGGACTTCAATACCCAAGGAGAGGAGAAATTAATTATACGTTGTAGTCATGGCCAGTGGAAAAATTGGCATCCTGCTGTGCAGTCGTATGCATTACAGTAGAAATTTGATTATTAGTAAGGCTGTGCAGGTACCAATACTGTTACCGGTACTATATGCAGGTACCACTGGTTCTGGTATTAGACCGGCACCGGGTTAACAAGTACCAGAAAAAGTACCAGAATTGGCTTGTTTTTTCTAGAATCGGCATTTTCATACATTAATAATATGGCATATTGTTCCCAACGTTACTAAAATTAGCCTACAACTAAGTCAGTAAAGGATTAGACCTATAAGTATAAAATGTTTACATGATTTCGTTGAGCAATAAAGTGTTTAGCAAAAAATTCCTTTGTGAAAGTGTTAGTTTGTTACACCAATAAAATTATTGACGTATCAACACGTTCAGCATTATTTATTTATTTATTGAGTTATCGTTTGACATCGGCATCGGTATCAGCATCGGCACTGTATCTGCACATGATCAAAAGTACCAGTTCTGGGATCGAAATCGGGTAAACGGGCACCGGAATCGGGAAAAGTGGCACCGGCACAGCCTTAATTATTAGAACACCAATTAACTGAATATGTCGGCCAGCCGAATCCCCTTTTCATTTTTTTTTATCTGGTCAATGAGGTCCTTAAAACAGCAGAAGTGCAATAACAAGGCACTAAAGGCTTCATTAATTTACCTGCAAAACAAGCACTTGGCACTGAAATACATTTTTATGGTAAACAATCTTGAATTAGCTCAGCAATTCTGAATTTTTGAATGACTAGTTTTGTAAATATTTCACATGGTCCAAGCAGGTAAAAGGTTGTTTACCCTTAAATTTTCATGAATTACATGATTCACATCCTCACACAGTCTTCAGTTTTGCTTTTACCGCTTCACAACGAGTTGGGTATTTTAAAGTCTCTTTCCTTGATGGGAGCTGTGGTTGGAGGCCCCCTCCCTCCCTCCCTGCTCGTAAAGATAAGTTTGAGGGAATAAGACTCATTACTGTTTTGTAGGCTCCGTCGGTCAGGTTGATTGAGCAACACACAGTCAAGTCAATCCACCTGACTGACGGAGCTGACGAAATAGTCACAAATCTTATTCCCACGCAGTTACTGGCAGGTGGGTGGGGGGGGGGGGAGACCATGATCGACAGCTCACCAACATGACGAGAGACATTTATAGAGACAACTCTTTGTGAAGCGGTGAAGAAGAACTTTTAAAAATATGAATCACTGGCATCATGAAACTTTACGGGTAAACAAGTTTTTAAAGTATTTACCTATTTTAACCATGTGAAAAAGGCAAAACAATAATTATACATCGCTACTGAATTCTTGGAGCAGCGTTTGTTTTTAGTTGGCTCGTCAATAGCTTAACCCACACAAGTGCATTATTACTTTTATGGTCTCACCCAAAAAAGACACTGTTGATGCACATGCGCTGCAAGTTACGCTGCTTGTTGGCTGTGTACTCCTGGGAGGACGAGATCAATACGAGAGAACAGCGATACGCCCGTGTGTTCTGCACATAACTTAATACTTTTGATTACAAATTTAGAGTGCAGCGATGTTAGTAATCAAAACAATCAAAATCATGAATCAGAAGTAGGGATGGGTCGGTAATCGAAACTGCAACTGATTCGGATTTTGTGTTGGTTTTTTGTACGTGTTCCAAAAATCAAAG
>JAHWFP010068191.1:0-19267 GCA_023313725.1 Lithobius niger | reverse complement strand
GACAACTCAGAGGAATCACTACGGGGCTGCCAGGGAAGCCAACTTTCGTTCTCTGGCAGAAGCATTAGGAAGCCAGGAGAGTGTTTAAATGAAAAACAGGTAATGATATTTTCGTGACAACTAAAAATAAACATATCCACACATTTGCTAAATAAAAAAAATGAAATCACTGACAGTTGTTGCTTTGAAAACAAACTAAAGACTGAACAAACTAACAAACAAACTAACAAACTAACTAACAAACTAAAGACTGAAACAAATTACTCAAAACAGTTCCGTATATTGCTAAATAAAAATGAAATCGAAGACAGTTGTTGCTTTGAAAACAAACTAGAAGCAAAAAAAAAATCCAACTTAATCCGAAATAGTAAGTATGTAGACTGGATTTTACTCAAAACACTAACCTATATTCAACACCCACGTTTTCACCTACGTTTTATCTGATAAAACAGCGAACTGGAGTTATGAGATGTCGACGAATCAGAAGTCTAGCTACAAATGCTGTGATTACGTCAGGTGACAGGAATAAAACACGAGCGAGCTAGTTCATTTATACACGTAGGGGGGGGGGGGGCGCACATCATTACGCAGTTTTAACATTATGAATGAACATTAAATGTTTTCCTTCCCAAACCCCCCCCGTTTTGATTAATGAACTCGTCTAAGAATACACAATATTAGACACGCCCAGACACGTTTGTTGTATGGTGGCGAAACTGCTATACGAATAGAACGGTAGGCATCCACGCCAGTTCACTTGCCGGCCACTTTTTCCTGCTGAAAAACGATTGTTTTAATTTTTATTTTGTTTTAATTTATATTGTATTTTACTTTTATTTTGTTGACTTTTGACTGTATATAAGAGTTCTGTAACTGCGTTGACGCACCAGGTGTCACTACTATGCAGAACGCTGGCTTCAGGCTGGCTGACGAACTCACTGGCTTTACGCTGGTTGACGAATATGTAGTGCTTTATTTACAAAAATAAAACAATCCAACATTTAACGGCAAACCATAATTGTATACTCCCATTATTTAAACAGTTTGTTGATAATTCAGAACGCCGTTGCAAGCATGAAAAAGCGTTGGCTTCACAAGCATGCTGGCCGATGACGTCATCCCACGGGTTGTCGGCCGCTGTACGCGACCTTGAAACGACTACGACAAGCAACATTAATAATAAGCTTAGCCGATAGATGGCAGCGCCGTATGCAATCTGGATACGTCTACGATATGCGTCAGACGGTAACGAGGGATTTTTTTTAAATTTATTAAATAATTTAATTAATTACTTTAATTTACTTTAATGAAGAGGTAATAACACAGTTTACTCCCATAGACGTCTGTGTTAAAAACTTCCATAGACTTAACACAGAACCGCCGCCAGAACAGCTTAGAAAAACCCATAGGGTTTAACACAGGACCGCCACTCAAATAAGGTACGAAAAGCCCGTATTATACTACTTCGGGGGTCAAAAACTGGCCGTCTTAACTTCGTGAAACTCGGTGTCAGGGTAGCCCTCTTCCGTACGCACATTTTTTTAAGCCCAATCACAAGTCCGTGAGACCTCTGTGACCGGCGCTATTCGGAAACAAATCTGTGACGATACTTGGAAAAAATGGCTAAGTCCCACAGTAGATCAAAAAAGGCTAAGTCCCACAGGTATGCTGTTTCTCCGTAACCACTCGTGTTTTAGTCCTGAAACTTGGTAGCCAGGGGTATTTCGTCCTCCTAAAGCGATCTAGCCTATCCCCAAGGCCGTAGCTTGTCCCGTTCGTCTGCTATTGACGGTCGAAGTATTTAATATGGGTTTTTCCTATATAGGCCTACACTCAAAGCCGGTTTATTTAATAGCTCTCCTTGCACTAGGGCTGTGAGTCTGAAATTTTTTGGACGTCTAGGGGGCATGGCCAGCTAGGCGCCCACCAAGTTTGAAGTGTCTAGGACGTTTGGTTCGGAATTGGGGAACTTGAAACCAATGTAGAGAACTGTGCGTCAAAAGTCGGGATTTTTTCCTATGGGAGCTAGAGCAATGAACCATTTTGGGTGTCGAGAGGGTTCCTTCAGCTGGGTCTACACCGAATTTGAAGGGTCTAGGACGAATGGTTTGACGTTGGCGAACTTGAAGGTCTGTGGAAGTGTTGATAGAGATTACTGCAACAGCTTGCGTGACATCTTCCCGCCACTTGGGTACTGGCGTCTCAGGGCTAAAGACTGGAGTCCCTTGCAACGGGAACGTGCGTGGTTGAAGCCAAACGGTTAAATACTTGAGGCTTGCGCTGGTGCATGCACAAAGTAGGGGAGCTGCGAGCCTGGCAGGAAAGCCATTTTTTCATCGCTAGGGATTGAGCCTCAAAAGGGAGGGAACTGCTAACTATAAAACAGGTAATGTAAATTTTCCATGGCATACAAATGTAATTTCAGATAAATACAATTATTTGACCACAAATTACCATTACAATCATCTTGCTGGTTACTTTTCCAGTTACAATAACACCAGAATTGTAATTAATTAAACAAAATTACACTTACTTTATTCAATAACCCAAGCCTGATAAATACCAAGCAAACATCGAAACCCATGGGATAGTCTAAGAACAGAAAAAATAAAATCTTTATTAATAAAATCGAGTTGTCGCGTAGGATGGACGGCCACAAGACGGCCGCCACAAGACGGCCGCAAGTAATTGATAGAGCACATATCCGTTTTCATTGTCGGTCGCTCGCTCTTTTTCTTTGCTACCGTGGTAAGAAGGAGCCCGCTCGCCCTCTTACTGATTGTTGAAGCTTCGTTTGTTTAATCCTCCCTTACAATGTCTCCAATGCCTATTTATTTCTTCCAGGTGTACAAAGGCGTAATTATTTATTTCCGGTGTACAAAGGCGTATTTATTATTTCACATGCACAAAGGCGTATTCCAACCATTTTTGCAGGAAAGAATCATATGTAATGTAAGTGTATGGACTCCGGAACAAGGGATACGTTGAATGAGGGAGTGAAGCAAACGAAAAACACCCTTTGCTAGACAGGGTACACATAGACGGGATACACGCATTCCGTAAAACACATGAGGAAGGAAATCGTTCCAGTGTTTTTAACGGTGCATCAAACACCACCCGTGCGTAGCACGGGCTTCCTCTAGTAAAAATATAAAAATAAATAGAAGTGAAATATTATAAGAACAAAGAAATCCTGCTACAATCGTTCAACACACGTCGGGTCCGACTAGACTAGAACTAAGCTAACCACCGGGTAGTAAGGATCATATCAAAAACCAAAACTGGTAAAAGTGGCCACCAAGTTCCGAATGGTTCGGCCCTTCAAAGGAGCGATATGAACACACCAAAACATTCGCCAAGTTAATCGCACCGCTTAATAATTCGAAGGTTAAATAAAAACTAGATCATTGCTACTTTCGGTAGCAATGTTCAAGTTTTCATGTAACGTCCAAAGTATTATTCGGTGCGATTAAGTTGGCGAATGTTTTGGTGTGTTGATATCACTCCTTTGAAGGGCCGAACCGTTCGGAACTTGGCGACCCCTTTTACCAGTTTAGGTTTTTGATATGATATCACTCCTTTTTTTTAAATTGTGTATTGACTGAACTCCACTACCGTGCAGATGAGTAATAAAGTACCACGTCAACAAGAAATTTGTTTTCAACAATTTGCTACTACGTTTTGCCTATAGGCCGAACCATTCTCAACTTAGTCACCTCGTTATTGGCTTTTGGTTTGGTTTTAATTTTGTTGTAATTTGTTGTATTTAGTTAGTTTTGGTGTGTTGATATCACTTCTTTGAAGGGCCGAACCACTCTCAAATTGGTGGCCTCTTCACCAGTTTTTGGCTTTGTTTATTTTGCTTTGTTTTTACGCTTGGTGAATTGCACGTGAATACAATTTCTTTGCAACGTTGTTTAGATTTATCGTGATACACTAGTGTGTGTCTAAGCACGCACGTCAGTATACACGTTCTCATTGTCGGAACTTTGGCCGTCCAATAAGAGACGATGCCGACAATACTAACAATAGTTATAATAATATTTTCGTACTTACGCGCCCTCCCACAATGGTTTACAACCTCGACAATTGAATTAATGTGATGTTTGTTGTGATGTTTGTTGCCTAACTTGGAGCGACACACTAGCGTGTGTCTAGATCTAATGCTTACCAGCGACTGACAAAATTTTACACCTAGACCCTAACTCAAAGCTTATCGGTATTCCTTCTAGGTTTTGACTTTTAGACCCTTTCTCTGAACATTTAACGTTCCATTTTTGTTTATTAATCGTTCCACTCGACCTTGAGCTGAGGCAGCTGAATGTGCAGTTTCCAAGCACGGTAATCTAACTGCCCTGCATAAATTTATGAAAACTTAACTGAGAAACAGTACTCAATATCCCCTCTTAAAGTGGAAGATGTATTTTTGTCTGGCGATCTCACTTACTGTATTAAGTTTAATGCTTTATTTCTTACTAACAATTATATTGCTGACATCGTGCCACCATTTCCTGATGGGTATATCAACTTACCTGGCCCGGAGCTAAACTTTTCACCCGTTAATGCACGATGTATTTTAAACTCCTTTTGGCTAATCTGGGCTATTAGGCCTGATGGATACTCTGCTGTATTCTACAAGGACATTGTCAACGAAATTTGTGCTTCCTTGGTTGATAGGTCATCATGTTGGAAGACTTTAAGAGTAAGACCGATTTGAAAAAAAAAAACGAGTTGCCTCATACCCTTTCAATTGTACGCCCAATTGCCCTTCCAGCCATTCCCTGTTTGGTTATGGGAAAAATTGTTAGGCAGAACATATTGATATTTATTAACGATAAGGACATAATGGATAAGTGCTAGTGCGATTTTCTTCCATGCAATTACTTGAAGTTCTTGAGGATTGAACAAAAAACACATAGCAACGACAAGAGTTGCATTTATATTTCGTGGCCAAAAATTTTACGAAAAAATGTATGCATTGACTTATACCTTTGGCAGTTGTTTTCACCAACCTAAAGCTAACGTGACAAATTAGAAGACTATGCAAATAGGTAGAGGGGCGAAGCAATTTGCATAGTTCGAGCCGACAGATCATCGCAGCCCTGGGTTAAAATCGATAATCGTGAGATTCTCATCAATAAATAATTTATACCACGGTTGGGACGTCAAGCTAACTCGTATTTAATTAAAACGTGTTTGTGTTTTGTGAAAATTGCTTCAATCAGCATTTCAGTATGAAAGAATGTCATCCCATTTTAGTTTTAGGGGGAAGCGGACGAATCCTTTGGCTCAACTTTGTGGTGGGAGGGAGGGGGAGTTAGACAGGCTATTCGGTTGCAAAGTTTTACTCTGGAAGTGCGCTCTTGTTTATCGAAGCTTTTTGGATCGAATAATTCGATACGTGAGGCAGCAGGAATATAATGATATTACTGTACATTCGGAATAGGTAAATAATTCATTTTGTGCGTTTGTAGTTTGAGAATTGTTTCTAAATTACGGTTATAGACTAATAGGTGTATCGGTATGAATGAAGGTCATTCCATTTTAGTTTGTGAAGGTGAGGGGTTATACGGAGTCAATAAACTTAGTATGGGCCACACATGTGAGAGTTAGCAGGTATAAGATTTCATTCGAAACATCCTGGAAAGTTAAGTATAGTTCCTTTGTCCGTTTTTATTGCGTTACGTTTTTGAACGCTGTAGTTGGTTGTTGGTGTGTGCGTTCCAGGTCGCGTGATCCGGAAGGGTCAAAAGTGTGGGTTATCGGCAAAAGTGCGGGGAAACTTGATAATCCACACTTTTTTGCGATGACGCACACTTCCGCTCACGGTTAACAGGATTTAATGCACGGCGGTGACGTCACGCCAACACATCCCCATGCTAAAAGTGTAGCCGTTATATACGGTTAATCTGAAAACCCACACACGTGACCGTCGGTTAATTTTGATAACCCACACTTTTTTGGATAATCTAACACTTTTTTGGATAATCTAACACTTTTTCCGCGCTCTAAACAACCACTGCTCTACCATGTGACATACTTTGCAAAACTACCGTACACAACACAAATTCAACCAACATAAATAAGCACATTTGCAACCTGCGACATTTATCTGCTTATTTGCTTGCGCGCTCGTGCGACTTCGCAACCCCTCGATCTTTGGACTGTTCCGTTTCTCGCAGACGAGCAATTATTTCGGGATAACCCGGTCTACTTCACGGATATCTATTACTTAACCCACAGAAATGTAGCATGGCTTAATTGAGTTAGCGTGACGTCACAGCCGTGCTATAAAAAATGTTATTTGTCCTCTTCTTGTCAGAAACTTTTATTAGTAACTTCAGTCTTTTAATGGTTTTTAAATGGCGCATTTTATTGCGTATACGTTACGTGGTTTAATTGGACAATTTCTAATTTGCTTGTAAAAGGTCCTTTGAAAAGCCAAGCTTAATTTAAAGCAACGCAGCTGGCAAAGAAAATCGTTAAGTATAATTGGTATAAATCAAAAATATCAAGGCCAACCCTAGTGGTCCTTCCGTGAAGTTCACATTGGCAGAGCTTATTTGTTAGAAAGTCGTTATTCAATCTATCCCTCATTGTTACATTGGTGACCATTGGCAGGCTAGAGTGAGCGTGTGGCATTAAGGCATGTAAGCTCAATAAAGATACAAACCAAAACCAAAACCAAAACCAAAAACAAAACTGGTATAAGAGCAGCCGCGAAGTTTCCAAAAAGGTTCGGCATTTCAAAGTAGTGATATCATTCAACCAGGGAAAGGCCGCCAAAGTTAATCCTATTAGCAAAGTTAATCGCACGGAATAATACTTCGGACATTAAATGAAAACTAGAAGATTGCTACTAGCGGTAGCAATCTACAAGTTTTCATTTAATGTCCAAAGTATTATTCCGTGCGATTAACTTGGCTAATAGGATTAACCTTGGCGGCCTTTTCCTGGTTAAATGATATCACTACTTTGAAAGGCGAAATCTTTTTGGAAACTTGGCGGCTGCTCTTATACCAGTTTAGGTTTTAGGTGGATATCACAACTTTCATAGGCCTATGAATATGAAGAATTCCACTGTCTAATAGTCACCTCTACCTTTTTTGTCTGGA
This sequence comes from Lithobius niger, assembly GCA_023313725.1. NCBI lineage: Eukaryota > Metazoa > Arthropoda > Chilopoda > Lithobiomorpha > Lithobiidae > Lithobius > Lithobius niger. The sequence goes on along the minus strand of JAHWFP010068191.1, from coordinate 12,152 downwards.
CTGTGTATAAATTTTCTAGTTCATCATTTTTACGTTTGCCATTGCCCAATTAGTCGTTATTCCAGCCAAATGGACATGGTTTGGCTTATTGTATGCCCATTGCCCATGTTTCACATGCATAAGTCTATTTAACCAGATTTTTGAGCGCACTGCCTAACAAACGCTGATTTTCGTTTGCTTCTCTCACTCAATCAGCGCATCCCCCTTCACTTGGCCCTCCTGAGGTTAACGGTAATCATTCAATCATGAACACATACTAGAGTCCGGCCACTGAAAGAATGACTCGGCGTTCGTCGAATATCGCGCTTTTTTGCCAGTAGGATAGGTGCACCTTGCCAACAGCGAATTCAATCGAGCCCAGACATGGCGTCGAATTTGACTCCGTTAGCGAAGCGCGGTAAAACTTAACACAGTCAAGCTCTGGAGATGTTTAAAACGTCGTCTAGTATTTCGAATCCAGGGTGAGTGAATTTGGAGAGTATAGAACTAACACGCAATCCTGAAAGTGTGCAGTGGCTACTACTGGAGTGTTGTAACGTTTTGCTAAATTGCTACACGTCTCATGCAAGGCGCGTTAAGCCTATAGCTTTTCCGGGCAAGTAATGTACAGACGCCGGGGGGGGGGAAGGCCGCGTCTATCACCCATTTCGCAGCTCAATTTTTTCGACACGTCAATAAGACGTAGTATTGTAGACATGCGTACAAATAAACAACTCCCTATTGTTAAGAAAGTGTCGGCAGAGCAAAGGAATGCTTGGGGTTTGCTAGAAAAAAAATAGCCGTCTTGTTAGAAGTCTTGGTAAATAAAAATAAAAATCCATTGTGCTCTTATTTGTGTTATTTTCCAGCTGCTGATTACACTGTACTGTATTACAAACTAATTTGACAAATTGGCACGAGGATTGGTGGGGGGGGGGGGGCGAAGCGCACCTAGTTTTCCATATTTTTATGGTAGTAATCGGCGCTATACAGCAATTAAAGTAAGGGGCGGTGATAAAGAAAACGCGGGATAACGTTGCACCGATTCCTTGTTTCGTGCTACGATTCAAAATGTTTGTCAACAGAGCAAATCATTGAAAGAAGATACGTGCAACACTAGCCTACAGAGTTAACGTCTGGATACAAGAAATATCACGAAATGATTGGGAGTGGACAAAACAGATGTTGATTTACAGCTCCACTTTGTTGTACGTATGTAAACAAACGTGAGGTCAACGAGAGAGTTTGACACTAACACTGTCAATGTATTTGTTTTCCACGTTTATCTAGGATTTGCACACGTTTCAAGGTAACACGTGTAAATTTATTGTAAACTATTTTCAACTCGCCAGGCTTTTGTTATCGAAAGTAATAGAACACTGCCGAAATCACGAGACGGCTACGGCCGATTTAACAGTTGCCATACGCAGTCCAACAGTTTTTCGTGTTAGGTATAGTATGCTTATTTTAGACATGTGGAGCTCGTCTTATTCTTCATTTGTCTTATTTTATTTTACTTATTTAAAGTAAAATTTAAATTCTACTTATTTAATAAAAAAAATTAAAGGGATTTAATTTAATATTCCACTATTATTTTGTTTGTTTGGATTTTGGGCAGCTGAATTTGGATGGCTTGCCTGCGTAACTTTTTATTGCCTGGAAACCATAGGGGAGGATGAATGATGCTTTAAGCGAGAGCGACGTTTATATTTCCAGTAACGAACCTTGTTTTTATATCGTTTTTAAAAGTACTTCTAGTGGAACAACAATTTTCTCACTTCACTATGTTATGAGAGGAACCACAAATTATCTTTCTTTACTGCTAAAATTATTTTATGTGTTGACGTAGCCATAACAACGTCTCAAAACGATCATTCCAATTGAAATTCATTGCTAATGCACGGACTACCTCGATCCAATCGTGTACGTAGCGCTGCCAAACCATGGAAGAATCCTTGGTAACGGGTAATGAATGGCCAAGAGTGCACCTTGCATGCACCTAAAACAAGCAAGCAAGGTCACGACTTAAACAATCGATGATAACCCCAAGTCATTCTCTTAGTGGCCCTACTATACAAACTCACGGAATGGTAAATGTTCATACAGTTCTAATATTCTGGTGGCAGACGAAGATTACTAAAACTAATCAACTCACCAGCTGTTTAAAATTACTCGCCACTTACACTAGACTGCAAGAAGAGTAAGTCTACATAAAATAAAATGTCCACGTTACGTTATGGAGGACACTTTTTCTCCATAAAGAACACGTTCCCACCTATTCTGACGATGTGCATTTTGTTTCCTAATCTTCTTTCCAGCAAAATTGTCTCTTTTATCGTGGTGGGGCAGATAATTCAGTTTGGATTCGTGTACCGTAAAAAAAAAAGACCAAACCTTTGCAATAAAAGATAAAGATATTCTGTCTCTTAGTGAACCACCTATTTGCAAAAACATTGCATTCTGGCAATTAAGTACTGAAACGATAAGCGTGTAACACTTAAGCATGTAAGCATGTAACACTTAATCTACTGTTGGACGACAATACAAACAATGGTTACAACAATTATTTTGCACTTACGAGCCACTTCAGGGCCACGTGCATCTAGCTGCAACCCCCATTTTAGAAAAAGGCACTTCCCCATATGACGCTTTACCTGTCTGCCGAAATTTAGATCTGGTAGCTGTAAAGGTGTGTTTATACCATATGAGAATTAACATGGGAGCGTGGTGATTAGCTAGTTACTAGTCACTCACTGGTCACTAGTTACTAGTAACACTCAACTTTATTGAGGGCACATTTTCTCCATAAAGAGCACGTTCCCACAATTTCGTGTTGAGGTTTTCTTTCTTACTGGACCCAAGACATCTGAATCAAACGATTTGAAACGATTTCTACAACATGGGGAATTTACACCTGTATGCTGAAATCACGTATAAGTTGGTTTCAGTTAAAGACACAGTCTGCTAGTGAGCCGCCATCTGACAACAATTACACTCTAACAATTACGCTCTAACAATTAAGCTGCAACAACAATAAAACGTTTACTTGGCGGCGACACACTAGCGTGTGTATAGATACTGGTATTATATGAAAACCATGAATTCGCGGTATTTCGTGAATTTCGTGAATTTTACGATGGCGAGTATCAAATTGTCTGGCACCCGTGGTTCACATAAAGCCAAGTTCGGCTAGGCTGGAAAATCCTGCAGGAAAGAACCGCAGTAGGCCTAGCTTGTCTGACCTTGGGTGAAGCATGCATGCTCAATGTTCCTTGACAGTAGGAGACGAAGTTTCATATTTGCCAGTAGGTGATGCAGTATCATATTTGTCATTAGATGGCACAATAGCTTATTTCTGGCTTTTTGTAATCGTTATGCAGCAAGGAGATGAGTCATTTTAAAAGTCGTTTTTTTAAAGGAACATTACCCACTGTTTAAGAACTGAATACGCCGCAATACACTGCCAAATAAATCCAATGACCGCATTCGCATATGGAAGAAGTATCTATCTAAAGACAGCGTGTGTGCATGACGATATGATTGGTTACCATTAGTTGTAAGGATAGCACGTTACATGGACAGCACCTACGAACCCGTTTGCTTCAGGGTGTACCGTCATCAGGAGTCCTCCGTATCAAACTCAAGTTTTGGCTGATACGGAGATATTTGAAATTTTCTTTCCCATTTCAAGTTTGGTATCAAATTACACGTTTTTTTTTGGATGCTAAGTTCAAACATATGTTTAGAAATAGTGTTATACGTCGGAGAAAAAATATCCAAAATGGCCACCTTAAATTCGAAATTTTGGCGTTTTTCTTTCTACATACGTTTGGTATTAAATTATACGTTTGTTTGGTCGCTAAATTCAAAAATAGATTCAGAAATAATGTTGGATATCGTAGGGAGAACATACACAAAATGGCGGAAAAAATGGCCACCTTAAATTCACAATTTTGAACGTTTGGTGTCAAATTATGCGTTTTTTTGAGTTTAAAATTATGTTCAGAAATTATGTTCGGAGGAAGAATATTACCAAAACGGCCACATTCACGGTTCTGGCATTTTCCTTGGTATACAATTTTTTTTTAATAATCCTGAGGTCTAAACAAGGTACACGAGAGGTAATGGCTTAGCTGCGAAATCGTATGGTGATATTTACATCCAAAGTGCTTTTGAGAGCCCTCTAATAGCTCAAAGTGAACATGCTTAGGATTTTTTTTAAAGGATGGGTTCTATTCTTGCCATCAATCCTAACTGAAATTATTTAACTTAGAGAGGGACGTCTGACGTTAATTTAAATGGGAAGAAGTAATGGCGTAGGGGTGAAAGCCCATGGTGATTTTCAAATTTAAAGTGCTCTTGCGAGCCCTCTTTTAGCCCGAAATTGACATACTTCGAATTTTATGAAGGATGAGGATCTATTCTTCCCATCAATCCTAACCGAAATATGGCACTTTGAAATCGAAACCAGCCGCTACACCAATTGCAGCTACACCTTTAAATAGGCGTAGAACGGTCCCTATGTAAGCTAAATAATTTCAATTGAGATTGATGGAAAGAATAGATCTCCACCTTTCAGAATATCTTAAGCATGTCCATTCTGGGATATTAGAGGGTTCACAATAGCACTTTGAATTCGAAAATCACCATACATTTTACGTCTCTGACATTACCTCTTCACCTTTAAATGGGTGTAGGAGGCCTCTGTTTAAGGTAAACAATTTTTGTTAGGATTTATAGAAAGAATAGACCCCTACCTTTCAGAAAATCCTAAGCATGTCCATTTATGTCAGAGGGGTCGCAAGCGCATTTTGAACACGAAAATCCCCATAACAATCAATTGGGGAAAAAGGCACGATCGGGCGAATTAAGGGTGATATACTTTAAATACGATTTTGGAGTTGAAGAGTTGCTTTTACGTAAAAGATGTATATCCCCTTCCCGGCCCAGAATTGGTGCTGAACGTGGAGGGTGGGGGGGGGGGACACATGCAATTTGTGTTCCGGGATTTTTAGACTCCTCTACCCATGTACTAACTGAAACCAAAAGGGCAAATTGGTTGCTAGAAGTGAAACTTTTTTCAGACCCACCACCCTACTGGAAAGGTTCAAGATTCACCACCTGAAATTCTCAAAATGATCAAGTGCTCTTACTGAAAACATCATGCCATGCAAGGCAAATCAATGTGACTGCAAAAATGATCGCCTGCCCTGGACCATGGTTGCTTATGTAACACTATTGGTTGCTGTAGTGACTTGACACGTATTGAGTGTTTGGTTGTTTATATTTACTGTCTGTAGTAGGGCGTACGGCTTCAAGCCACGGCCCTTGTGTAATAAATTCTAATTCCACGTATTGCTGAGGTTGAAAGAGACAATGACGAAGTCTACAGTGAGACCTTATCGTGACGGGAATATAGTGGTTGATGATAATGATAAAGAAGGCAAACTGTATTTTTTAAAGAATACTTTATACTGTATATGTTACCTTAACATTAACAAACAGTCACACAGTTTATACACTTTGTTTAGAATTAAGTATGATTAAAAAAAAACATACAAAACTTATATAAAAAGGAAAATGCCAAAATTGTTAATTTGAGGTGGCCATGCTACCAGTAATAGATATGTCTATTACTATTTCTGAGCTTAATTTTTAACTCGGCATCCCAAAGTCCATATAATTTGATAAAAAACTTGTGCACAAGGAAAATGCCAAAACTATGAATGTAAAGTACCATTTTGGCCGCCATTTTGGATACGTCCGTCCGCTGACGTCTGACACTAATTCTGAACCTGTTTTGATCTAAGCAGCCAAATAAAATATAATTCGATACCAAACTTGTATACGAAGAAAAATGCCAAAATTAAGGATTTAAGGTAGCCATCTTGGTCGCCATTTTGGACATGTTTTTTCTCAGACGCCTAACTCTATTTCTGAACTTATTTTTGAACTTAGCATCCACATAAACATACAGGGTGGTCATAGTCTTTACCTGATTACAAAAATTTATTAACCACAAACTATGCTAGATACAAACATACGGTTTCCTGCAAAACGAAGCTCAACTCACAAGTTTTTTCCCAAGGCAATATTCAATTTCCCTCCATGTATTGGCATACATCACTTCTGTTACTGTCGCTATAACATCCTTTAGTGTTTCAGTGTTAGGAACGGGTGTTTTGTACATACTGTGACAAGAAAGAGTCAAAGGGGATCTGTGTCACCATCCTGTTAGCTAGCTACATCATCCGGGAAAAGATTTCATAGAGGAATCCGCGAATTTATAATCCCCAGTCAGGCAGCGCACAGTCTTTCGAAACAATCCATGGCTGGCATTGTTGCAACAGTGGTGCAACAAAGAGCTCCAGCATATCAAGGTACACGTCATTCTCGACTGTAGGATCCATAAATTGCTGATTTTTTGTGTGTGAAACGATAGCATGCAGTGAGATTTCTCCTGTAACGACGCCATTTTTGTTTTTTGGCGATTGCAGCGCCTAGAGTCGATTGTAGCGTCCACCGAAACTAGTAGAAAAAAAATTTATGAGTTAGCCTCGGTTTGCAAAAAAAAACCTTAGGTTTGTATCTAGCATAGTTTTTGTTTAATAATTTTTTGTACTCAGGTAAAGATTTTATGACCACCCTGACCAGCCTGGTAATTTGATACCTAACTTTCAATGAGAAAGGTAATTTACAATATCTAAAATTTTAGACAGCCATATTGAATATATCGAGATGCCCAAGGCTAACAGAATGTCATCAACCGGCTTTTGAAGCAAACCACGTTCTTGATCAAATTCAGCATTAAAAAAAAACTTAATACAAAAGTTTGGAGTTGACCTGAAATATGCTATTTGGCTGCCGGCACTTAACAAGGAGTCCGATCTTTTTAAGGATGGGACCTTCGGACCTCTAATTAATTTGAAGATGACTGCTTTAAAAAATATGTGGGGTAGTGTAGCGTTCCAATTAAAATGTCGAAACGACTACTGCCGCTTTAACCCATTAAAAATAATTGAAGAGTCTGGTTTCTTGCATCATGAACCTTAATTACTTAACTTCATCCCTTTAAGTTAGCCTATTGCCTTTAAATCGTTCTTAACATTTATTTTAGCAAATAAGCATGTGGAATTTGTATGAAGTCTGCAGCCGGTTTGTAAACGGTTCGTTTAACAGCCACGCTAATTCAAACGATAATTTTCAAAAATGCATTTAAAATCATAAAGTACTCTAAGAAACGGTTTGCTGCAGAAAAACCATATTCGTCAAGCAGGAACCAGCAGTTATCAGGTAAGTTAATACTTTTTTTAATTCCATTTTTTTTAAACCTTGAATCTTCTGAAGCAAAGCAATGCTTGTACAACTGTACCAGCGGTTAAGTTTTGACATTAGACATTACTTTTTTTAAAGTATTTTACAGTACTATTTCAGCAGTGTTTTCCAAGATTTTTACAGGAACTGCTAGGTAATTTATTTTGAAACTAGGCATATTCAGCAACAATCTTCGCGTCAACATTTCAAGTTTGCATTCAATTTTAAAGTATTAAAACTAACTGAATAAAGCACAAATAAAAAATAATAATGGACATACGTTTTTTCTATGACTGAATTTCTTTTTTAAGGCAACGTCCAAAAACTTACGCTGATATTACACTAGGGTTTTAGGAAAATTTCCAGTTTTTCTACCAAAAAAAAAACAATAATAAATAAATAAAGCCATTTTAAAAAGAAATCTTCATATATCAGAGACAGCCCACGAACCTTTTTTTTCATGTTTGCTTGCTGCGTAGCTTGTTACAGCAAAAATAAAATTGTTTTAAAATGCCTCTACTGTATTATGTCTAACGGGTGAGTTGATAAAATGACAAGACTTAATGCAGATTCACTTTTTGACAAAATTCATGCTTTTTGGGGGTAGATTTTAAGCAAACATGAAGGAAAGGTAAGAATTATAAAAGAAAAAGATAACCATCCTTAACGGATAACCATCCGCCATCCTTAACGGAAAAAAAATTCAGCCTGAGAAACAACTTTCTTTTTTTAAACAGTCTAAAGTTTTTAGTGTAGTCTAATATGTATAGTAGCAATTTTTATTAAGTACATTTCAGTTTTTTTCCGGTAGCAGTAGTAACAAGTTGTAAAGGAAAAGACAGAACGGTATTCAGCCGGGTAATCTTCGGTCCACAATGGTTGAAGGAGTCTGCGGTATGTCACACTTCCTCTCAACGGCATTTGTGGCAGGGTCCCTTCCATTTCATTTATATTCGCTACTGCAAGGAGATGGCCTGAGCTCTACCAACGGTAGGCAACGTGTAGTCTTGGGGTTGTTTCAATTCTTGACGTGTTTGGAAATAGCCTTTTCTGCTAAAATAATTTGTTCAGAAGAAAGTCTCGAGTAGAAGAGGAAACTGCTGGTTATAAACAATCAAATGGATTATGATGATTCGACTCGTCATAAGGTTCTCGTTGTGAATTCCATGCACCATTGTTTGAAAGTCATTGTTGGCAGACTCCACATGTGGGCCAGATAACCCAGTTTGGGTTCGTGCTCCCTAAATTCAAACAACAACATGTACCCAGTAGTTGGTCTTGCATTAAAAAGCGTACATTGCTTGTGTCATTGCATTCTAGCCTGATTCCGAAATGACCCTTCAAACAATAACAAAACTATTCCTTCTACAAACTTTCCTTGATTGTAGCAAGGAAAGTTTGTAGAAGGAGTAGTTGTTTTTGTCTGAAAGGGTATTTCGGAATCAAGCACCATGCAATGACACCAGCAAATTTAAGCTTATTAATGCTTGTTTTTAATGCTTCGCAATAATTTTGAGTAATATAACAAAACAAATTTATCGTTGTTGGATGAAAGGGCAAATTCTCATTTCCCTTCTTTAACGACGAGCCATTTGCAAAAGCAAATGAATTGACACAAGCGAATTTATGCATATTAATTCTTATTTTTTATACTTATGAGTAACGTTTATTTCTTATTCCTACACATTTCCACTTTCCTACGCGGTTCCAACAGAAAATCTTCCATCGTCCTGGTAACTACGATTGATGGATGGCTCTCTACCCGATGAAGATTGCCTCCCAACCAATGGGCATTCATGCCGGTATTTTCTCATCTTTAGATTACCAAGGAAGCCTATTGCTAGCAGTCGTGACGCGCCCGTCTTTCATACTTGTCTTATCTTAAATTATTTATTAAATGTAGAGCTTTCAGATACACGTTTATTTATCACTATTCAGACCCATTTGGGCCTTCGTCATTTAATTACACGTTTATTGTCCCATCGCATCACTGTTCAAGATTTCGAAGGCATTCATCATCGCACAAGCAATAACCTATTCAACGCCGAATAACCCAGTTAGACGCCATTGAAAGCCAACAAACTGAACTAGATGGGTTAAGTGCTAGTGCGCTTCTAGACATCTGCAAAAATTCCAAAAGAAGTAATACCCCAAAAAATTCTAGGAAGAAATATCACTTGGAAAAAATCTCAGATCAAATAAATTACAAACAAAAGAGTCAAGTATGACGTAAAAAAGTGATATATAACTGAAGTTTCACTTTAATTTGTAAAATGTACATGGATTAAAATTTATGATTTTAAATATAAATAAGGCAAATGTAGAATTTAGAATATTACATCTGTTTAAGTGCTGTTGAGTTTTACGAATTAAACTTTTATTAAAGCACAACAGCACTTAAACAGATGCAATTTTCTCAATTGTTCATTTGATTATTTATATTTAAAATCATAAATTTTTATCCGTGTACATTTTACCAATGAAAGTGAAACTTCAGTTATATATCACTTTTTTACATCATACTTGACGCTTTTGCTTGTAATTTATTTGATCCGAGATTTTTTTCCAAGTGATAACTCTTCCTAGAACTTTTTTGGGGTTTATTTCTTTGGAAATTTTCCGGATATCTAGAAGCGCACTAGCACCTAACCCATCTAGTTCAGTTTGTTGGCTTTCAATAGCGTCTAACTGATTACTTAAATTAAATATCATACATTTTTTTCCTTGTACATTTCGACAAGTAAAGTGGAACTTCTATCACAAAACCCTTCTTTTACGGCTCTCTTGACGCTTTTGTTTGTAATCCGTGTACCTTTTTTATGGCATGCAGTAATGTCGAGTAAAAACATTTCCTCAAAGTGAGTGTGAATGTGAGTGTGAGTGTGAGTGTGAGTGTGTTGGCTCACCAGCATTGTTAGCATTTCTTTCTTCCTGGGTCTTTTTTTTCCTGCGGCCTTGCCGTGCTGGAAACACCGGTTCTCGTCATATCAACGAAGTTAAGCAGCATTGGGCCCGATTGTGTTTGGATGAGTGATCGCATGGGAATCCGGGTGCTGCGGACATAGGGCCTTAGGGCTTCGTCATGCAGATGACCAGGAGTGGGCAATGCTCGCTAAAACTCTTTTAAACCTTATGCGGTTGGCGTTTGCTGATTACCATTGTTCCCTAATTACAATGTTTAAAACAAATGTAAAACAATAAAACTGATCGTTCAGGGCATCGTAACTTCTGAATGGCTCGACCAATTGAAAAAGTGGTCTTTGTCATTAAGTAAGCGGACGACATTTCTGGCTTAGATCATGTTTCAGGTTTTAGGCACGTGCAGTACTTTTTTTTTAGACGGTGACAGAGCAATCGGAACAACAAGTGAACAGATGACGACAGGTTGTCAAATCTATATACGCGTGATTCCACAGAATTCCTTTTCTTTTTGTATGAACGTACCTTACATACTTATCTACTATATGGCCAAATTTTTTTTTGAAAAATATTAAATAGGAACAGAGAAATTAATAGATTTACTTTTTCTGGCGTAACGACTTCAATCATTCTACTATAAGGGATGAAGAGACGTGCGCAGATTTGGACATAAAAAAAAAAGTATTAGAACTTTATCTAAAATTAATAAGTTCCATGATAGCTCAGCCTTCTGTTAAAGATGCCTTCCTAATTGGCCAGTTTATACATTTCTGACGAAACGCAATTTAAAGGCATTTTAGCCGGTGTATTTTTTCCAACTGATATTTTTCTCCGGGAGGATTTTCGCCCTGGAATTTTTTTTGGGCGGAGGTGTTTTTTCCTGAGAATTCTTTCGAGGATTTTATTTCTTTTTTTCTGGAGATATTTTTCAGGAATTTTGTTGCGACGACACCCCACTCACAACCAAAAATCTGAGTCGGAAAAACAGGCTACCCTCGTTAATATCAGGAGGTTGAAAACAGGGTTAAAAATAAAGTAGTCTTCAAAATTTCTGAAAAAACAGAAGCAAGCCGGAAAATTTTGGCATTCCTTTAATACATTTTTTACTCAACTGACTATCTTACGATTAAACAAAAATTATTGTTAATTTTCAGTCTTCTCGAAGATGTTATCTTTCACCGGTAAAGTAAGCAGTTTCGTCTATATTCTGGCATACATTTCCCTTGCCAGCGTTGAAATCGGTGAAAGAACCGTTAGAAAACCACTACGGACCATACAGGCGCAGGCCAAAGACTTACTTACTACTGTTGAAAAAGAAATCGGCGCACTGAATGCAAAATCAGCAGCTGTGCAGAAGATTCAGAAGATAATCCAAGAAGTTCGTGCGAAGATACACTCATCCCCAGATAGTGTAAGATTTTCAAGTTTTCATTTAACCTCCAAAGTATTAGGCTATTCGGTGTGATTAACTTAGTTAATATGATTAACCTTGGCGGCATTTCTCTGTTTGAATGATATCATTACTTTCAAAGGCCGACCCTTTTTGGAAACTTGGCGGCTACTCTTATACCAGTTTTGGTTTTGGGTGGATATCACATCTTTTGTAGGACTGTGAACGTACCAAAGGTCATACCGTTTTATCTTCATCCCTGTAATTTATTTTTCTGGAGGAATTTTTTGTCTATAAATTTTAATATTTGTATTTAATCGTATGTAGTCATGTATACGTGTAAAATTCCACAATAAAAGGAAGAATAACAATTAATATATAATATTATCTGCTTGGCGGCGACGCACTAGCATGTGTCTAGATTAACCACCAAAGTTGGCGCATAACCAATACAAACTTCTTTAAAAAAAATTTTTTTATACTTGATTGGATCCTGTGCTCAGGATCTGCATTTTATTTCCTACTCTTCTTTACAGCAAATTGTCCCTTT
>JAHWFP010068190.1:0-10157 GCA_023313725.1 Lithobius niger | reverse complement strand
TGTGGTTTGAAATTGGCGAGATTTCCTTACAAGGGAGCTTTGTGGTTTGAAATTGACGTGATTTCCTTATAAGGGAGCTTTTGTGGTTTGAAATTGACGGAATTTCCTTATAAGGGTGCTTTGTGGTTTGAAATTGAAGAGCTCGAAGATGAATTTCCTACACCTCAAACATTTTCGGACATATTTGCCTCGTCTGTCGGATTGCTAAGCTGATTTTCAGCAGATATGGTAAGTGTATGGCTAGAGACCACAAGCAGTACGTGAAGAAAACAAACCCATTTGCCGTAATACACCATAGCAAACGAATTTCAGTGTGAAGAATGCACAAAATATTTAAAAATGGTAAAAAAAAAAAACAAGTATAACTGTGAATTTCGCCCGTTTTAAAACAAAGCGGTTGCTTCTTTTATCACTCATATTCCAAATCTTTACCGTCATGGCAGGGCTAGCCAGATGTGCTCATAAAGATCGATGCAGGAACTGATTGTGTGGAAACATAAGACGGACTAACTGAGGATCTCGTACTCACAGTAGACAGCTTCCTTTTATATATTTTTTTGTATTGCATTTGGATTTATTTAGTTTCTAGACACGCCTAAATCAAGAAGCATCCACTATCACGAAATTATGCCACAACAGCCACAAAAATCGTAATTTACAAAAAGTTTGTTAAGTTAGCTTACCACATTGCAAAGAAGTCGAACACTCTACTGTCGTCTTAGAACCAATGAGTTAATCAAACGTTTTCTCTTCGTCACGCAAGGTAACAGAAAGCCATTTGAAAAGCACATTAAAATTAACGTGGCATCAATGAAGGGCCACACGTATTACCATAATCCATCATTCCCAAGGTGGACACCAGTAGGTGCAAATACGATTAAACCAGCTCCTTTACACAGCATTCCAGTCACATTTTATTCTTTGTTTTAATGTCACAGCTTGCTACATTAAACTGAAGGAAAGTACAGCACGCTACAGACCAATGTGCATTACCACTGATTTACGTTAATGGGAACACTGCACACGAGATGATTATCAATTTCTCTCGGATCCTCCCACATCCAGTGATCACAATCCTTTACTATAAATCATTTTAAAATGAATTCTATGACTACATTATGCACATCTCGTACGAAATAATCAGTTCACGTGCTAGACGTTTGAGTAGTCAATCATTCCCTCGCCGGGTTACGTCACTATGCCACAAGGTTTATGTTAAAGTCAGCTACGAAGACTCTTAGAAAAAAAAAGCCATGGAAAAAACCTATACAAAACAGGCAAAGGAAATAAAAGTCGGCATAATAAAAAGCTGTGGAAAAACTCTGAAGGTAAAAAGTTGAAAAGAAAAATGCCGCGGAATAAAATGATACAAAAAAATCTGAAAGAAAAAAGTTGCCGAATAAAAAGCTACAGGAAAAAAAGCTGCGAGGGGAAAAAAAGCTGTATAAAAAATAGGTTTCCAGGTGAATCTTTCTTTGTCTACCTGGTGAAATTCGAACAAAGGCAATTGACCTAACCCATCATAACACGAAAAAAGCAAAAACTCGAAAAAGCAATTTGGCTCTTTTCCGCGGCTTTCTTTTCCATGTATGGATACGATAGAAGTTCAGGAGCTCGGAAGCAAGAACGGCAAACTCGGTCTTAATGGGTGAAGCAAGTATGCTAAACCTTCGCCATCAGGTGACGTGATACCATATTTGTGCGCAAAGACCTGTTTGGAGTCACCTTTTAAACTACCCCTTCCCAACTTTTCCTACCTCTACATAAATGGGTCATCAGTTATACAGAAACGTTCATTTAAAATAACAGGCTTGTTCCATGAGTTTTTTTTAAGAATTGTAATCACAATTTGAGGACATTTTGCACTCCTCAGCTACGTGGACTGCCTTCCAAAATATCCATGCTTCACCAAATGGTAAATTAATCATAATTCATATCAATTTGTTATTTAGGTTACACTGATCTGGACTTTAGTTAGGGTATTCATTTTCTGAAAAAATAATACCAAAAATGGTGAAAGAAGATAACTGATTATTAAGAAATAAAAAAAGGAATAGGTAATAAAATAAAAAAAGTGAGAATTGTGGCTGAGTCACCAGCGGTTTCTATTGCTTAAACGAAAATTTACATTACCTGTAAACTTTAGCATTTTATTCCGAAATAATATCCTAAAATTTACAGGTAATGTATATTTTTGTCGCAATAGAAAATAAAATAAAGAATAAGGGGATGGGAGAAAGCGAGCTCGATTTTCAATAATTGGGTTAGTCACACCTATGCGTCACATTTTATTCTTTAGATGATGTAATTACCCTATATTTGATTAGTTCTTTACACAAAACTACGGAAAAAATTCCAGTACAGTAGTATTCACAAGTACTTTTCCACGCCAGGAATTCTCTTTTTATTCTCGCACGTATTGAAGCAAGAACTCTGGTATTTCAAAGTGAAACTAATATTTTCACTCTCACGTACACTCAGGTGGAATAAAAATTTCCCATTCGTAATGCCACACCTTTCTCAATGACTTTCATTAAAAAAAACTTAAGGTTACACGTACCATACGTACTATAAGTCACTATCAGTCGGCGTAACATTAATACTTTTATCATCAAATCACTCCTATCATCAAATCAGTCCTTTATCATCAAATCACTCCTTACGACGCACCGTTAATGCACTCAACAACGGCATAGCATCGCTTTGGTTTTGACGTATGTCAATAATTTGGGCGGACGTTTGAGTATTTGCGTAGGCACTGGCGGCGTCAGTCGGAAAAACACTGATTAATCAATCACTGAGTAATCACTACGACTAACCAAACCCAGTTTAAAGAAAAAAAAAACTTCATAAAATGCTGGGAATTCCCAATTGCCATTTTTATTCTGCACTGCAGCTCTGCCTCCAATTTTCAGCAGGAAATTTAAATTAAGAATTTTTTGTTCACACTTTATGGTTTAACTTTTATCCTTAATGGACAAAAAAAAAGAGTATGGGTTGGCACAATAATATACACACACAAAAACGTCAAATGTGCCGTAAAAAAGGGCTATACGACTGAAATTTCACTTTACTTGTTAAAATGTACACGGGTAAAAATTGACGATTTTTAATATTTAATCAAATGTACAATTGAGAAAATTGCATCTGTTTTTATTAAAAATATTCTTAAAGCACAACAGCACTTAAAACAGGTGCACATTTCCTCAATTGTACATTTGATAATTTAAATTAATCATTAATTTTTATCCGTGCGTATTTTAACAAGTAAAGTGAAACTTCAATCATATAACCCTTTTTTTTACGGCACACAAAGACTTTTTTGTTTGTAATCCTGTGTATTTTATGGCATGCAGTAATGTCGACTACAAACTGGAAAATCTGGAATTAATGTTACTTTAAATTGACACCAGATTTTCCAATTTTTAGTCGACATTACTGCCTGTCTGAAAAAAGGTACACAGATTACAAACAAAAACGTCAAGTGTGTCGTAAAAATTGTGTACCGTAATAAACTAATTCGTAATAAGGATAAAGCTGGTGAATAATTGTTGGCTAAGCAGCATTGTTAGCATTTCTTTATTGTTCAGTCCATGACCTGCGACGAGCCGTTTGCTGATTGGCTTTGTTTCCTAATTGAATTGAATGGCTAGGCCAATTGAAAAAGTGCCTCTTTGAGTATGAAGGATCACTTCTTTCTTAGATCATTTTTCAGATTTTAGGTAGGTGCAGTAGTTTTTCCTGAAACGGTGTCACACAAGACCAACAACCACAAGTGAAGTTTTCAAATTTAAGTGTGGCTCCCTATTTTTACTATTGCACGGAATTGCGTGATTTTTGGTATACATATACCTTCTATGCTTATCTACTATCTGGCCAAGCTTAGCCGAAAAATATTACATACGAACGGAGATACTAATTGTTTTAGTTTTGCTAGAGGAAGACTTCAATCATATATGCCAAGTGTGATATCAAGAGACAATAATGTATCTAGGAATATAATTATATCTATCACCTAATAAATATCACGAACCCTGTCCAAAAAACCGCAAAAAAAGAAAAAAGAAGGAAGTTTGCCGATACCTTATCTTGTCGATTGCCCATTGTCGATTAGCCAAGAGCTAAATCAAAGATCAGCTATCAGGAAGCTTTTATTGGCGCGTTAGTTTGTAATGAGTCATTTTTTTTTCTTTGAGGCTGCGGTTACATCTGAATGTGGTAACCTTGCAACACCATGACTGTATGACATTTCCTCATGGTGACCAGCAATTCCTAGGCTCCATTAAGTTTGTTAAGTTGTACGGGGGAGGGGAGGGGGTGTGCAATGTCACAGAGATGCTTTTCATAGTCTTGTAAGTTTCAGTCACCATGACACAACACACTTTTAGTTGGGTAGCGACAATAGTATTAATGATGACGAGCTAAAAGAGGCAGGGGGTTGAATATTAGTTGCTACTTAATGGATATACGCAATAAAGATGTGGGCCCTACTCTCCAGGGTTCGTACATAACAAACGGCACCATTTTCAAGGTCTTTTCAAGACTTTTCCAGGCTAGCTGACAATCAATTTCAAGGCTCTTCGCACAGTAAACTCTCAAAATCCCCTTTTAAATTCCAGTATTTTGCCCGATGTCATCGTTGGCAGTATTGTGCTTTTAGTTAGGAAGCTAAACCGTAGTAGACAATGATGAACATTATGTCCTCCATCCTCACCCCACCAATGGGCAAGGACGAGTTGCTTGCACTGTAAGGCACCTCTCTCTTTCTGTCTGCAGTCCAATCCGAGAGGAGCATCGTTCCCAGAAGAAATGGATTCGGCTAACAAATTATTTCTATTCATTTATGTCAATTTAATACCTAAATTAATATTACTGTTATGGCATCAACATCATTCCAAACAAAGTACACTCACAAAATTCAAGGCCATTTCAAGGCTCAGACAAAAAAAATTCCAATTTTCAAGCTTTTTCCAAGCCATAAATTTTTCGGTTTTCAAATTTAAGGCTTTTCAAGGAATTCAAGGCCGTGTACGAACCCTTACTCTCAGACAACAGGACTGGGTAAAGCCTTGCTTATATAACTAGGGGTCAAAACAGGTTATTTTTTTCAGGAAACTAAGCCTGGTTTATTTGATTGAAATGTAATAAATCATCACTACATAGAAGTGCAGTACCGTTATCAAGTTTAAATGAAACTGTTTACCAGTTGGTTTAGCATCATTAACATACGTGTATCTCTACTCCTCTTGAACTAATGCACCTACAAAGATGAGAGTAGTGCCAAATAAAAGATAATTAAATTACGCTTCGCATAGTATAATTTTCATTACTGTAACTTGACCCTCAAATACCCTCAAATACGCTCTCAAAACTTTTCATGATGTCAAAGTTTGATTAGGCGAACTAATCAGAAAGAAATCAACTAAACTATATGAAGTGTGGATTGATGCCAATAGGGTGAGCAAAGCGAATGATATACTACTAACATAAATGAGAAATCACTAGATTGACATAGTCACACCACGAGATCGTGTGAGCAGCTTCCATCCGCACGAAAATGCAGTCCCACCAAAAAAGTTTGGCGAAAATTGTTCCTACACGAAACTTACACCCTACCTGGTAAAATTTCGGCCAATCTTAACCTAGAATAACAATACAATAAATAAAGATAATGAAATGGTGCAGTTTACAGCACCCAAACAGCAATACTAACACAAGAATTGACAGCAACAAAGTCCTTGTCACGTTAAAATTAGTTGGAACTCCTTGTCACGTTAAAATAAGAATTGGAACTCCTTCCAATAAGCATAACTGCCCCTGAGTCCTCAAGTACACAAACATGTACCGTTACAAGATGGGCAAATACGTCCCTACGTGCACCGCAAGCTTTGTGAGGGGACCCTGGGGACCGCACGCAAAGCGAGCACCAACAGCCCAGTGGTGGTCATCCTCATCTCCAAACAAGTAAACACCGTTTCACATTCCGTGACTGACCAAACTGGAATATGTTACATGTTAGTTCGGATTTCAGGAGGTTAAGCTTGGCAAGTAGGAAGAAGAAAAGCATCTTTCTCCAAATTGTCTGATTGACTCACTGTCACATCAGGTAGGCAATTTGTTTCAGCTGCCTGACATCTGCAGGAACAAACCTATCTTTATTTTTAAAACCAAGTAAAAATATGTTAAAATCAAAAGCAGGTAGTCTTTCTTTAATGCGATTTTTTTAAAGTGGGAATAGCAGGAAAATAGTAACTAAAAAAAATTAGTATCATATACAAAAGCTTTGACCTTTGCAAAACAATAAATATTGTGGTAGACAGAACTGCTCTTACAAGTTCTTTTATTTAATACGCACTATTAGAACAGCTTGATTAAAATCAGGAAATGCCCTGAATGCTTCAAACCAGTGGACCTCAAAAAATTTCCAAAAATGCTCTTGGAAATGCTGTTGCCCTAGATGTCAAAGAACGACTGTAGACTGTGGTATACTATATTCTATTTCGTTCAACATATTTCGAATTTCAGTTCATTTTTTTGCCAGGGGGTGTCATCAGCAGTCTAAACAGAAAATTAAGTAAATGAAACAATTTAAGCATCCCTCAGAGTTTTATTATTTATTTTCAGTCTTGTTGGGTGTGCTCATTAAAAGGACAACTTAAAAATCAAGTGATGGCAAGGAGTAAGTGGCTCAAAGCCCTTCCACTGTGGTAAATTATTATTATTATTATTATTATTATTATTATTATTATTATTAATGGATACTTGGATTGGAAGTATTATAAGATATGGAATAGAACTTTATGGATTTGCGTTGATCGAAAGATTACAGAAAAATGCAAAATAAAATTATTAAAGTTTTATTTGGATATGAACAGTGAGGTAGTGGCAAAAAAAAAAAAAAGTAAGGGCGCTCTTCACCTTCCCCCCTCCAAAAAACAAGAAAACCCGGTAATAAAAAGCAAACAAAATGAAAATTCATATAAGGGTCCAGTCAAACCATTGCCAGAAAAATTACTTTACTGAGCCTCTATTTAGACACACGCTAGTGTGTCGCGCCAAGTTAGGCAACAATCATCACAACAAACATCACATCAATTCAATTGTCGAGGTTGTAAACCATTGTAGCGCGACGCCACAGCGTCAGTGTCTTATATCTTGAAGCATAGTTGGGCACATTTCGGGTACTTGGGGAAAAATAATAATGCGATACAAAAGCTTAAATTGTGTTGAAATCGAGAGCAATGACCCACCTGACAAAAATTAACTCGTGTAGGAATGCCAGTTAAGTTGCTTTCAATGCAAAATTTGACCCTCAATAACGTTGAAAATGTGTTACTAGTTACTAGGTAGCTAGCTAGCTAGCTAGCTACTACAGCTACTAGGTAGGCAGCTAGCTACTAACTATAGCTACTAGCTAGCTAGCTAGTCTGCTCACCCCCATGTTAAACTCCATAGGGTGATTATTCATCGATAACGGGAAGGCTTCCAGCTATGAAATTGGATGAATGGGCACAGTACAATACGAACTGCGTACCTTTTATGGTTAGGGCGCATAAGTACGAAATATTGTTATAACCACTGTTAGTATTGTCGGCATCGTATCTCATTGAACGGCCAAAGTTTGGACAATGAGAACGTGGATAATGACGTACGTGCCTAGACACACAGTAGACATCATGATAAATCTAAACAACGTTGCAAAGCAAATGTATTCACGTCCAAATCACGAAAAAAATAAATAAACCAACTATAAAAACAAAGCAAAATAAACAAAGCCAAAAACTGGGAAAGAGGCCACCAAGTTGAGAGTGGTTCGGCCCTTCAAAGAAGTAATATCAACACACCAAAACTAACGAAATAAAACAAATTACAACAAAATTAAAACCAAACCAAACACCTATACAGAGGTGACCAAGTTGAGAATGGTTCGGCCTATAGGCAAAATGTAGTAGCAAAGTGTTGAAAACCAATTTCTTGTTGACGTGGCACTTTATTACACATCTGCACGGTAGTGGAGTTGAGTACATACACAATTTAAAAAAAAGGAGTGATATCATATAAAAAACCAAAACTAGTAAAAGGGGCCGCCAATTCCGAATGGTTCGGCCCTTCAAAGGAGTGATATCAACACACCAATATCAACACACATTCGACAACTTAAATCGCACCGAATAATACTTTAGACGTTAAATGAAAACTTGAACATTGCTACCGAAAGTAGCAATGTTCTAGTTTTCATTTAACCTTCGAACTATTAAGTGGTGCGATTAACTTGGCGAATGTTTTGGTGTGTTATATCACTCCTTTGAAGGGCTGAACCATTCGGAACTTGGCGGCCCCTTTTACCAGTTTTGGTTTTTGATACGATAGACTACACAGTAAGTGTACGCCTTACATTACATTCATACTTACACAAAATACGATTAATTTTACGAAAAATTACGAAAATGCAAGAGAGCGCCGCTCCCCCCCCCCCCCCTGCGACTACACCACTGCATATGAAGGAAATGAACAAAAATCAAATGACATTTTTAAAGAAAACGATACACTAAAAATTTTAAAACTCAGATATTATATTAAGAAAAAATATTACATGAATAAATTAAAAATCTGTAATAAATAGAGACTAATAAAACTAAGGAAAAATATACAAACATTCTTACAACCGACATGAAATAATAAATATGGGGAAAAAGGTAGAACTAGAACTTGTTATATAACATGTATTTTTAAAGAATTGCCAAAATATATGTTGGAGCACAACAATTTAAAAGACTAAGGTAAAAAAAATGCTACGATAAATGAAACAAACTGTACTAGCTAGCAACTAACAAGATAATAAAAACAAAATACCCATTGAAAATTCGTTAAATCAACCTATAAAATAAACCAGGGCCTAGTGTTGTTAATAACAACATAAACTGTGAAGATGTTCATGTATAAACTCACGCAAGCTGTATCAGAGCTTCGAGAATTACAATTTGATTGTAATTTACTATTGAAATAAATTATTATTATTATTATTATAAACTTTATAAAACGATCTTAGTGAAAGGGCAGAAAGCAAGCTCAGTGAAACTCGGCAACTCGGGCGCAGAGAGTAAAGCCTAGTGTTTTTGTTTTTAAACATTGACAACGGTATGGCTTTTCCCCTCACTCGCCCCTTACGTTTGGCGATGCCATCGGGGACCACTGTGTCCCTGGTAGGTCTAACCTTGGTGGTAAGGCATTCGTGACCCCAACCCTATACCATCAACCCTTCTTTACAGTCGGACAACTGTCTTGTTTTAAACTCTTCAACTTTTGTAATTTAAATTTTTTGTTTTAACTTCGGATGACAGTTAGTGACCACCAGGTCCCGCCATTCCGGTTGCATTTGCAACAAACTTATTATTATCATTATATTATTATTAGGGTGCGGTCGACCTACGTGCAGTTCCGGTAAAAAAAAAACGCTTTCGCTATATGGAAGAAGTTGCAGGATTAATGTATGTGCTCGGTACGAAAATGTTGATATTTCGAAAACTACTGGACAGAATTGAAAGAAAGAAAAACTGGGTTGCTTATTATGCTATCAGCTATATTTCTATACGTATTACCTGTAATGGTAAGCAGCCAAATATAATTGGCCGAGCGAGCAGCACTATAGTTGATAACTAATAATATATCTTATAAATTACTGGATAGAATTTAATAAAACCAAAGCTGGATTAATTGTTATGATGCATGTTATATTTCTATACGTATGACATGTCATATTCAGCAGAAAAATATAATATGCAATTCAGCCTTTGTTTCATGAAAATCCTTCCACTGGTTTACGAGATATCATCAGATATCATTAAGTTTTTCTCACTCGGCCAATTATTTTCAGTCAGTTAACGCAGTATTTAATAAGGGTATAAATACAGTAGACAATCTAATAAGTAGTTCAGTTTTTGTTTCATGAAAATCGGTCCAGTAGTTTTCGAGATAGATTTTCTCCATGGTTGTTATTACGACCCTCGATATAACGAAAAAGGGCGTTTTTTTGACCGGAACTGTACGTGATGTTTAACAAATTTCGTAGAGCTTTTAACTTTGAATCGAAATAGCAATTGATATCGTAAAATAAGGAAATCACACTTATTTAATATACACTGAAAATCGTGTTTTGC